>PRKT01000301.1:0-61133 GCA_003671525.1 Saccostrea glomerata | reverse complement strand
CCCATCTGGGTCTCACTTAGATGGTACAGAAATGAAAATAGGCGTGAGGTAAAGATCCTTTTAGGGAGGAAGTCAGGGTTCATCCGGCAAAGTCTTCCTAAAAAGAGGAGTTTCCTAGTATCGATTTCTGCATTGATTGGTAGAATGTTCATGTATTGTTCGCAGATATCCGATCTTGTAAGTTTTGGAAGGTTGTAGATCTGCTTGCAGATTCCGTGTTGGAAAGTGTTAAGACGTCTTACGTCTTCCTTAGTCATGTGGTTCCAGGTCTCGCATCCGTAGAGAACAGATGGTAACACCACTGTTCGGTATAGGTGAGCCATCGTTGGTGGATTAACACGGGATATATCTAGGTCGGACAAAGCATAGAAGGATTTCCATCCTTTGGAGCATGCGTGAGAAATTCGAGATTTGGATTTCGTATTAGAGCTGATGGGTATACCCAGATGTTCATAAACCGTTCCGTATTGAATTTTGGATTGACCTAAGTAAATGTCTACTGCTGCGGGCTGTTTTTGGGTTCTTGCACGGAATGACAGGATAGATGATTTAGATGCATTGAATTCGAATCGCCATTTAGAGGCATATTTAAAGGCAGTGTCAAGCATTGATTGTAGAGCGGCTGGAGATAATGCGATGCAGGCTATGTCATCTGCGAGCGCTGGTGAATGGTAATTTCTGTCAAATATTATAGGGTGGTTGGAATTCAGTGATTGAAGTTCCTCTAGCAGGTCATTGATGAATACTAGATATAAGAAAGAAGATAACACGCCTCCTTGTCTGACGCCTTGTTGGACAGGAAACCATCGTGACTTAGTTTGGTTGACTATAACTGCGCTCTCTGTGTTCTGATGACAGTCGTCAATGATGTCCCATATTTTTCCTCTAATGTTAAGCTTGTGCAATTTACACATGAGGCCTTTCTTCCAAACAGTGTCGAATGCCTTACTGGTGTCTAGAAAGGTGATGTAAACGTTACTGCCCATTTCTAGGTTATGATATAGAGTTTCATGGAGATTAAATGAGGCAGTGAGGCAACCTAGTTCTTTCTGGAAGCCTTGTTGTTGTAAGTTCGGAAATGGTTCACTTAAGGACAGAGAGGATATTTTGGCTGACAACACCTTTTCAAATATTTTGAAAATACATGGTAATAAAGCTACTGGACGGTAGCTGTTGCAAGAGTTTTTAGGTTTGGTGCCACCTTTGTGAATCGGAGCGATAAGTCCACGCTTCCATTGAGGTGGGACAAAGCCAATATCAATGATTGCATTGTATAGTTTACACAGACATTTAACAATGAGATTGTCAGCATGTAAGATGTGCTCGTTTGTGATGTTATCAACTCCTGGCGCTTTCCTATATTTCAGAGAAGAGGTGGCAGTGATGACGTCATCGTATGAAATTTGGACTGTGTAATCTTTATCAACACGGTTTGTTTTGATTTGGTCATAAGTGGAATGAATTAGGTGTTTAAAGTCGTTATCAAGAGTCATTTTCGCTGTAACGGTAGATGTCTTCATAAAAGTTTGCAAACGCATTTGCAATTTCATTTGGTTCTGTACGACTTTCCCCTGTTGCATCACAAATTTCGGGATAAAATCTAGAAGATCTTGGACGTCTTTGCTTTATGATTCTCCAAAAAAGGCGCAAGTCGAGTTCGGCGGCTTCATCTATTTGACTATAAACAGACTGAATGAAGATTTCATATTCTTTATCGTGGGCATTTTTAAATGCACGTTTAGCACTTTTGTAATTACGGTAGGTATCGTGTTGCATGCCTCTTGGTCTGCCTTCTTGTATCCATTTGCGACGCATAGCTCGTTCTGTTGCATGCAGTTCTTTTACAGCTTTTGTCCAACCAGGCTTAGTATATGGGCTAACTCGCGCCGAGGGGATACAAGATGAAGCTGAAGTAGAAAGAATGTCTATCAATGTTTGGTTGTAGACTTCAATGTCGTTTTTTGACGCAATGTTAATTTCTATAAGCTTTTGTAACGCGACGCAGGTAAGTGATTTATACTCCAATGTGGCTTCACTACTCGCCTTGTGCCATGCTGGGAGTATAGAACAAGAATCTTTTAAATTTATTCTTTTGGTGTGTGTTTCAAGATTGCACATGACAGGTAGGTGGTCAGATGTTGAGGATATGGATCCTTCTTCAAGAATTTCGTAGTGACATGCAGTTATACTCTGGCTGAACAGTATGTAGTCTAACATAGTTTCCTTGGGTATAAATGAGAATGATTGACCATGAACAGAGAAATCAACAAGGGGTGTCAGAAAATTACATCGCTCTACAAACTTGCAAAGGATGTTTGATTTGGTATTGTTTGTGTGTAGTTCACGAAGCAGACTGGCATTGAAGTCGCCAGCAAAGATGACTTGTCCGTATTGGGAGTGATGTTCATATAAACTATACATTATGTCGACTACGCATCCATAATACGTTGTGTCACTGTCAGCTGGAAGGTATACGCCAAATAGATAGAGGGGGGTGTTATTTTGTAGCATAATCCTAGCACCCACAATGCAGTCCGTTTGTATTATTTCAATTTCTTTTGTAGAGAATCGAAGATTCTTTCTAAATAAAAGCGCTACACCTCCTTTACCGCGAATTGGTTCTGGATATTGGTGGCTTTATGTCCAATCTGAGTGAAGTTTAACAACACTAAAATAATGGGGGTGAATACTTTCAAAGTAGGTCGCAGAGTGTTTATTGAGTTTGTGTTCGGAAAATATTGCAACGTCGCATTGAGTTTTATCCAGTAACGCACAGACGGGTAGAGTGGATGAAATGATGCCTCTAACATTCCATGTAAGAATTTTGAGCGTAGAAGATGTAGTAAAAAGCGCCATTTGTAGCAGTAAAATGAAGATCGTAGTTTTACTTGTGTTCATTTTGATATTAGGGCTCGCAATCTTTTTAGATGTGATCGTATTCACTGTCCCAGTCCTCGGAAGCATGCTGTGTTGCACATTTTTCCTCCCACTCTCGATTACTTATCCACTGTCTGCACCGTACATCTTCGGGCCAAAAGTTGGGAGCTTCGACAATTTGAACAAAATCCAGCGGGATATTAATTTTTGCGGATAGATGAGATTGGTAGTATTTGGGTTTGAATAGCACTAAATGAGTTATTTTAACACCTTTGCTTTCGATGTAGTTAGCTATACCAGATCGAGATGATTCATTACTTGTACATCTGTCAAAGAATATTTTTTTGAAATCTTACTAGGAAAAGAATTACTAATGTTGGTCACGTACGCAGGCAACCTCACAAAGTATAGACAAACCCGACTCCAGAGCTAGGATGGGTTATTAAATGTGTTTGAAGCATTAAAGAAGTGAATCTAATAACAAATTGGCATAGTCAAACTACACGAGCCCTTTCATCAAATAATGAGTATTTTGATTATTAAAAAAACAAAACAAATGCCTATATGATATTAAAGAAAAGAGGTTTTGGAGATCATCGTGATCAGTCCTGCAGAATTTGCATAATATATTCCCCCAAGAAAGGGGGATAAGATTATAAATTAAATTAATTATGCAATAGTCTGTGTTCTGATAAGATTCAACACTTTAACCGAGAGGAGAATTGAACAAATGGAAATATGTGTGGTGTATTGAGAATTAAGATTCAAGAATATTATAAATAAGATGAAATACAATTTAATGTTATATATAGCTGTGGAAGCAAATTGCCAAATTGTTTTCAATAATTTTGATACATGAAACTTCAAAAAGGTTTGAGGTTCATTGATACTCTGATAATAGAGATAACTCTTAAAGACGTACACATGAATAATTTCTTTATAAAATGACAAGTAGAAATGACCTGAATCCTGTGGTAGAGGTGACGTCAGACACACAGATCGTAGAGGAGAAAGCTGGCGAATTCTTCACCGAGTTTGACGTCGTGTGCGCCACATGTTGTAAACAGTCCACACTCCTCAGAATCAACAAAATCTGCTCCGACCACAACACCAAGTTCTTTGGAGGGGACGTGTTTGGATTTTATGGTTTCATGTTTTCTGATTTAGGAGAACATGAGTTTGCAGAGTAGGTTCACATGTACATGTACTTTTAACTTTTTCAATCAATACCTACCTTTCAAGTTAATAACAGCTGGTTTTCATGTCGTCTGGATTGTATTACAATAACACGCTTCTTACAAAGTGCTAGGAATTGCAATTTTGGTTTGTTATAAACATAAGTCAATATATCCATCAGCTTCACTATGTGTTTAAAACATTTCATTTGAAAATAAATTGAAAATGACTTCTCTGTGAATTAATTCATCATAACTGAGTGCGTCAGCTGAAAGCTTGTTTTACTATATTTATGCTTAAAAATTAAACAACTGAGTTCCATCTGTTGGAAGAAGCAAAAATCGTTTTAGTTTCATTAAAGCTTTATTAAGAAAGTGTTTAAGAATCCATGAATAAAAAGGATTACTTGAAATTTTTCAGAGAAGTTCCCAAACCCAAACCAAAGGAAGAGGAGGGGAAACCAGCAGCTAAAAAAGCCAAGAAGGAGGAAATAGAAATGGTGACAGTGAAAAAGGTATAAAACATTTATATGTTACTGTAATCATACAGTGCTGACCACAAATAACTAACAAGCGTGAACCTGTAAGTACAGTGTATGTGACCAACTTTTGTCATAAGCTGTAAAGTACAATGTTTACTTCTTTTGGTATTTTTTTCTAACACAAGGTTTCTGTTTTGTAGAGTGTTTCCTTCAGTCGACTACAGAGTGCTTTAGACGTTGACTGGTCCTCACAATCCGCTCAGCGTAAACTCAGAAGAACTCCAAACACGTACTTTATCTTGCAAGGTCTGAGATTAATTGTCAGAGATGGAAAACAATTTGCTTAGTTGCTTTAAATAAGTTTATGTTAAATTTGATATAAATGTAAGATTGTTGTGTAATGGTACACAGTAGCTACATATAGTCGAAATGTATTTACAGATAGTTCTAACTTACATTTATTTTGCATAGGTTTTACTAAACTAGTCAATCAATTGTACATTATAATATATGGCCCTTACGTAGGTTTGTGAGAATGAGTCCGCCATTCATTTTGTTTACCTCGCAATTGCTGCGGACTTACAGGTTTCCATAGTTTTTTCAACATAAATCGATGTTGTTTTTTATCTATGGTTTTTCCTGGGCGGCGAGGGAAGCATAATTATATTCATACATGCATTATGTTTCGTTTTTAATCGGTAAGTGAGGACATATGAAAGCACTGGTGTTAAGATGCATTTTTTACTCTTATGTGTGATTAATAATATTTTTGATATATTGTAGAAGGAAGGTAGAGAATCGGTACCATTGAAGACTTGTGTTTTTGTAAATGTATACGTGCAATAAATATTGGCAAGCAAGCGCTTCCATTCCTGCTACAATCATGTCTGAGATAAATCTGTTTCGGTTTTGCAGTGTTACACGACTTTATGAATAACAACAACAGACGCCCTGATGTCAAACAGAAAGAGAGCGACATCAATCTATAAATAGAACAGAAAACAGAGACCCTGGAGAAACTGAAACTCAGTCCCAGCTTACTGTCAGATGACTTCGCCAGGTACTCTTAATCAAATTTTATTCACAGGAACAAATAAATCACTTTTTATTCACAGGAACTTTATTTTCCCATAATTATGCAAGACAGTGGGCTAGATTTTGAAAAAAAATAAAACAACTGTATTCATAATACCATCATCTATACATAATTAACTAGTATAATTGCTTTTTGAATACATCAGTATGTCTCCAAGTTCTCATCACTTTGAGACCCTAACCCTGTACATATATAACTGTTTACAGTTTCTGCTTTGCTGAGCTGAGTCCAGTGTGTGCCATTGTGGGAGGAGTCATGGGGCAAGAAATTATTAAGGTAATAAATGTCTCCTAAATAGAAGTATGGATTGTTTATTGAATTAAGAGAAAATGATTTTCTACTCTGCTTTAGATAGTTGATTAAAACAAATACAAAATCACATTGTAGAGATATACATATTCTATCCAGAGTTGTCTTTCTCTTCATGCCCCCAAGTACACCTGTGTCAACGCTTGGTTTTTAAAGATTATGACAAGTCCTTTAGCTATTTATTCGGATAATAAGATTTATCTTAAAATTATAGAGACATCTCTTAAAAAATAGAGATATTTCCAAACTTATGGAGGTATCTCTCAGTTTTAAGATTTCTCTCTTTGAGAAGGAGGTATCTCTTTAAGAGATATCTCCTTTGATGAATGAGATATCTCTTCCACTTGAGCAAATATCTTTCACCTAAAGAGATATCTCTTTTACTTTTGGAGATAGTTTCCAAATTAAAGAGATGTTTCTTAAAGTAATAAAGATACATGTATTTCTCTATATCTTTAGAGATATTTCTCAAAGTGATAGAGATATCTTTCAAAAGTATTGAAAAGAGATATCTCTCAAGCAAAAAGAGACATCTTTTCATTATCATAATTATTTTTATTTATAGTCCATTTAAATTGATATATCTCTTTACCGGAAGTAAAGTTTTTAATTACAAAAGTACATAAAAGTATTTTAAATTTCAACATATTCAAAATATTCTACTGTACGCAGCACAGTTAAGGTAACAAAAAGGAGGCGGAGCCTAATTTGTACGGGAAAACTTGACTATGACATCATACACAATATACGTCATACAACATTTCTTTAAAATACCACAAAATGAGTTTATCTGCTGATTTAACCAGTAAGAAATCATCAATCTACATAAAAACTTACTACAGCGTGTTGTTTTGTCGTTAGTTAAATCCCACATAACGAGTTATAAACAAGTCACTGATCGCAATACACTTGTCAATATGACATCATTTCTTACAACGTGACGTAGTTTGTATGCAGTGAGAGACAGATCAAGTAATATTTTCTCAACAAAATATGCATTCTCTAATTAAATAAAATATTATTTACAAATATTCTACAGGCAAATGACTTGAATTTAATGTCTTCTTCACTATTTTATTAATATATTTTCTGTACATTACGTATCTAATTGACACTGCCGTATATTTGTATGAAAGTACATCGGAGGGTAATGTGGGGGGTCTTAACAAATCGATCTAGTGCAAGGGCATACACTCTATGGATCAAAGTAAGCTTTTACATTTGAACTATAAAACTATTAAGGTATCTGAAAAGTGCTGCGATCCTGATGAAATCTTAAAAACAATTTGATTATATCAATATTTACTGCCGCTGACCAGCGAAAAAAAATAGCATTCGGTCATACAAGTATAATTTTAACAATGAAATTGCAGAATTTAGACAGGATCACAGCACTTTTTAGAAACTAAAATGCGTATTGAAAATATTTATACACTAAACTTGGAAATTTAACTTTGTTATGCCCTTGCACTAGTAATATTTATATGTAACATCAATACTTCAAGTCAACATGCTAAAATCGCGTGACTGTCGCATCACGTGACTAGTCTAAATATAAACTATAATCTTCCTTGATTTGTAGTTATTAATCATAATTACAATTATCCGATATAAATTATGTGCTAAAAATTATTGCCATCCCGATTACGTATACATTTTTAAGTATAACAGTTAGTTGATATTTCCATTGCGCACCTTAACTGTCCTGCGTATAGCTTTATCAAACATAACAAGTAATTCAATGTTGTCAAGATTTCAAATTAGTAATAGTTGATAATTTTATATGGTGAGAAAGTTCGGTCTGTCGATTAGAGATTTTATTCCTACTTTTGTTTTCTTGAATATGACTTTAAGCATTTTCATCAACGAAGTTGTCTTTTTTGTGGTTTCAAACAAGGGATTTACAACATTTTTGTCAATATAGTACACATATTATTCTGGGCATTGCATGCTCTGTTGACTCTTTTTCTTATAACAGCGAACTTATTTCTGAGACTTGACTTCCTGTTGTGCTTTCGTTTTAAAGGGGAAAAATTAATTATTTTAAGGATGTCTTGAGAAGAGATATTTCTTTCATTAAAAGAGATATCTCTTTAGCTTAGAGAGATATCTAAAGACATATCTCTCTTACTAAAAAAGATATCTCATTTAACCTTGTTAAGAGGTATCTCTCTTGCTTAAAGAGATATCTCTCTAGGTTACAAAGATATCCATTTAAGTAAAAGAGATAACTCTCTTACAAAAAGAGATATCTCCTGTTTAAACAGATATCTCTCTAAGGTGTAAAGATATCTCCGTTTGTCAAAGAGATATCTCTGTATGCTAGTGAGAAATCTCTTTTATTAAAAGAAATTTTTATTTCTCGATTAAATAATAAAAGGGCTTGCCATATAAGATCTATGGAAAAACTGTATATTGTGAAAATTTACATCTCAAACAGTTTAATTATATTATTTTTCAGTTAAACACATATCTTTAATATAGCTTTGCCTTAAAAATTTCTTTCTAGATTTTTGTCCCCTGCTTTCGCGAAAGCGAGGGGACATTAAATCTCATTCGTCTGTCTGTCCGTCAGTCTGTCCGTCACAAAAACTTTAACTTTGCCCATAACTTTTGATTTAGTGGAGCTATGACTTTCATATTTCACATGTGTATTCTTTGTGACAAGACCTTTCTTTGGGTATCACCAAATCTGACCTTTTGAACTTGACCTTGGAGTTTGACCCACTTTTTATACGCCCGTCTTAAGACGGGACGTATTATGTTATAGGCTTCGTGTCCGTCCGTCTGTCCGTCTGTCTGTTAGCTTTTTCGTTTCCGGCTCATAACTTTAATACTACTAGGCCTAGGATTATCAAACTTTGTCATCTGATGCATCTTGGGTAGAAGGTGTGTCCCGCACAAAAAGTAGGTCGCTCTGACCTTTAATAAAGAAGTTATAGCCAAATATGGAAAAATCCTTTCCGGCCCATAACTAGAAAACCATAAGACCTACAATCATCAAACTTGGCCAGTTTATGCGTCTTAGGTAGAAGGTGTGTCGCAACCTATTTCAAGGTCACTGTGACCTTTAATTTAAGAGAATTTTTTAAAAAAAATGTATCTTTTTACTTTTCATTTACACATCACAAATAATGTAAAAGTATTGCACTGTTCTTATTAAAAAAGTGTATCAAGAAAATACTTATTTTTTTAAGCATATACTTGACAGCAATATAAAACAAATATAATGTATCTTATAATAATCCCATGTCTCCCATGAGTGTAATTATCAGGCACTGGTCAAGAAGAATTTTGATAACAGAAAATTGCATGTCAAATTAGAGAGAAATTAATGGGTTTTGAGTGCAGCAGTTAACAGACAGAGCATTGGCGTTATCGATATCCCTTGAGAATAGGGCAAATGGGTAAGCCTGTTTGATTAAAAATAGCTCTTGTTGACTAGCTTAAGTTTTGAAATGAATTTGATGAAAAGTAATTAAAACTAATTTGATATTGCATAATAGACTAATCTGATATTATGTAATATTATTAATTTAAAAACTAAACCTTAATGGGTGGGGTTGATTCAGCATGTGCATATGAATTACATACTAAAACCTGTCTGACATTAAATCTCAACCAAAAAAAAAAAATCTGAGAGTATTTTATATGTTTTTGAAAAAAAATTATAGTAGATAGTGCAGACCCATTCATCTCTTGGTAGTAATGAGTAGACAAGCATCGAGTTAAAGATTAATTAATGAGTTCAATGTTGGAAGGCTTGCTGTCTCAGTCGCTCTGATTAGTGATTAAGCAGCCCTTTGGGGATTATACAGAAGAACTACCGGTCAGTTTATAACATATGTCATTTGATGACCAGCCTTTTTTTTAAAAATTAATTTGGTATAGATTAAGTTAAGACTAATTTGATGATGGGCATTTGACAAGGTCTAACACAACCAGCACAGAAATCTATCAGTTATGTAATATTTATTATAATTGATGCCTAGATCAAAGGGGATGGATAAATATTTTAAGGAATTGAAAAATCTTAGAATCAAGGTTGATGTGATTTTTTTGCACGTAAACTGTTCAACAAAATTGTAAATTTTTTGACGGGCGTATCATGCTGTGGCGCAGCACTTTATTTCACAAATATTTCAAACTTTTACTTTGGCCATAACTTTTATAAAGTTGGTACTAGGACTTTCATATTTCACATATGTATTGTTTGTGACAAATCTTTCATTGGATAACAACAACCTTGACCTTTTGACCTTGACCTTGAAGATTTACCTACTTATGAAAAAACTTTAACCTTGACCAGACCTTTTGAACGGTGGGGGCTAGGGCTTTTGTACTTTACATATTTAATCCCTGTGAGAAGACCTTTCATTGGATACCAATAACTTTTACCCTTTGACATTGACCTTGGAGTTTTAATTACTTTTTAAAAACTTTAACCTTGGTCACAACATTTAACCATTAGATAGTCGGACTTTGATATTTCACATATGTATTCCTTGTGGCAAGACATTTCATTGGATATCAACAACCTTGACCTTTTGACCTTGACCTTGGAGATTTATGTACTTATGAAAAATCTTTAACCTTGACCATAACTTTTGAACGGCGGGGGCTAGGGCTTTCGTACTTCACTTATGTTTTTCTTTTGAGAAGACCTTTCATTGGATACTAACAACTTTACCCTTTGACCTTGAAATTGGAGTTTTAACTACTTAAAAAAAAACTTCAACTTTGAACACAACTTTTGAACAGTAAATACTAAGACTATTATATTTTAAATATGTATTCTTTGTGGCAAGTCCTTTCATTGGATATCAACAACTTTGATCATTTGACCTTGACCTTAAAGATTTACAAACTTATGAAAAAAACTTTAACCTTGCCCTAAATTTTGAACATTAAGTCTAGGGCTTTCATACTTCATACTTGTAATCCTTGTGAGAAAACTTTTCATTGGATATCAACAATTTTGACCCTTTGATCTTGACCTTGGAGTTGACCTACTTTTAAAAAACTTTTTACTTTGGCCATAACTTTTTAATGGTCAGGATTAGGGTTTTCATCAGTAAAAAAAAATCAACTTCAATGTTACTTTCTAAATAAATGACATATGATAGGATGTTCATATTACACACAATATGTCATAAAGATAACATCTCACCCACAAAGACACCGAAAGCGGGGGACCACAATTCTTTGAATTTGCTTGTTAACTTCTACTCCAAAATATAATTACTTATAAAACTAGAAAATAAATTGTTTTAAAAATTGATCACTTTAAGATAAATCGTAATTGATCAATAATTGCATTGAGGTATTGTGATTTAAACTTCCAAATTTACCGTTTTTAAAAAAATCTCAACAAGAATCTTGCACAATAAGCATTGACAGAGGTGTTGACAGCATAATGGAAGACAACTCTGGATAAAGAATTCTAAGACTTATTGTGCTTCAGAGATAAATACCCCCTGTATACTTATGAAAAGCCACTTTTCTGAAGAAAGATAATCAAGGAAAGACAAATATATACTGATTTATTTAATTATTCTTTACAAGAATTTCTGTGCGAGAAAAAATGAAACTTTTGTGTAAATTCCTTAGGTAGCAGCGTGCTTCATGAAATGTGACAAGTCTACTTGATTCACACACCAATAACTCACACAAAACTTATAAACATTCCTTAAATGAATATATGCTTATAGCAAAGTGATTTTTATTCCCCATGAAATTTAAATAATTTGTGAAACTAAGTGATAAAACTAATTATGCTTATAACAAAGCAAAATTGCCCATTCCTGGCACTATATAAACATGGTTTACTGATGTGTTTACAATTAATTCCTTTAAGAAAAATAATTATTCTTAATGCAAGTTTGCATAGTGCAATTTATTTGTATATCAGTTATATTTCATATATCTTCATCCTTTGTTTAATTTATTTAATTATACAGAATACAAAACAGTGACACATTTCACTGTATGTATTGGATTTTCTTAACTTCCCCCCTTTGACCTACAAACAGATTATCATTTATATCTGTACACAGTCCATAGGGATCACTCAGTCTACAGTCTATGTAACGGAGGAACTGTCCATCCTGGTCTATGATGTGGACACACTTATTGTTATAATCAGCTGTAAGGATGTGACTCTGACTGTTTGTGGTGATTCCTCGTGGATTGATTGGTTGGTTCTTTGGAGCAGGAGTATGTCCAGTGTACCTGAATCTCAGTTTCCCGGCCTGATTGACCACCACTACTGCTCTAATGTCAGACACACAGATATCCAGGTTCCTGTTCTCTGTTATGTATCTACCAGAGGAATAGAGAGGTTTACCTTTATCATCAAACTGAATGGTTTGTTTCTCTGTGGAGCCAGAGTAACGGACAACTTTTATTTGTTTGTTATCATCACTGATCATGATAACCAGGAGGTCACCAGAGGAGGTACTACAGACACCATCAGGTTTCCAGTTCTGCAGTCTGATCACCTCCTCTATCTTCTCATTCTTCACAATGTTCACAGTTCTATCACTGTAATCAGTATAAACTAGATCTCCACTCTTTGTCACTGCTATGTCCTCTGGTCTGTTCCCTGACTTGGTTGTGATTGACTTGAGTAGTGTTCCCTGATTGATGCTGTAGAGTTTCATTATGTTGTCATTTCCTCTTGTCCAGATTTCTTCATCACTCAGACAGGCCACATTGTTAAGGTTTCCATACCCAGTGTGTATGGCGGTGACAGTCTTTGGTTCATCAAGCAGTTGTTTGACTGGAGGAGAGGATCCAGCTTCTGGTGATTTCTGAGTTGTCTTCATGCTGTAGCCATGTTTGTCTGAAGTGAAAGAACCTGATGATAAAGTTCCAAACATTTTACTGAATTCTTCTGATTCGATTTTTCCAGGCATAAATTTAGGATTAGACAGCACAATTTTTTGTGGAAGATTTCTAAATGTATGTACTGTAGAACTCATCCTGAACAGTTTTGTCATGTTATTATTGTCTATTGCAGCTTCAACTGAATTGATTTCATCCTTGATGTCAGACATTGTCTTGTTTATTTCATCCAGATGCTTCTGTAGAGTTTGTAACTGTGTGATTTTCATCTCATCAACTTCAGCTTTAAGTTTCTGGACAAGTTTGTCAATTTCTCTGTGCCAGTCCTCTCCATGTTTTGTTATGGCTGTTGAGAGATCTCCATATTCCTTTTCTAATTGACTCATTCTGTTTTGTACATCAGAGGCAATGTCCTGGTAGGTTGGATAAATTGTATCATTTAAATCATTTCTTTCTTTTATGAAAATATCCTTCTTTTCATCCAAAACTCGCAGAATTTTAGATAATTCATGACCTAAATGTTGATTGGATTCAATGCAGCTGATACAGACAGAAATGTCACATTGTTTACAGTACATTTTACATCGTTCCTTGCTATGAGTTGTACATCCAGGGTAGAGGGGGGTAGATTTCCTGTCCTGAAATTTGACAACTTTGTGATCTTTAGATTCACCTGTTAGGATATGTTTTCCTATGCAAGCTGTGCACAGGTTAACAAGACATGTATCACAGTGCATCTGTACCACAGCGGTCTCACACAGGTCACATCGCATCACGTCCTGGGCACTAGTGCGGGGGTCCATCTCTAGATACTGTGACTGAAACAATAATAGTTCAACGTTAATTTCTGATTATGCATTTATTGAATGGGTTTGAGGGCAACAAAACTTTTGTCAGACTAGAGAATCACCTTGAATGCCCAGGACACGTAATTGCATTTGCATTTTAATTTTGTTGACACGTTCTCTAGATAAATGTATATACCATACAAAATATCTAGAAGACAAAAATTCCACTTGTCATTTGGGCTATTATCTTAAATTTTAGCTCAATTTAGTACTTTCACTGTCTCACATTGCCATGAAGGCCATAATAAAGTCAATATAAGTAATATTTTTATACTTTTGTTTACATATGTGTTACATGTATGTGTTACATAAAAGTATAACTTAACAAAATTTAAACAAGAAACAATCGAACTTTGACTCATAACCCTGTCAGGTTAACTTGTCAGACCATAAATGTATTTTTTAATGCATAAGAAACACTGACAAAAAGACGTTTGTTCTTTACAATGCTCTTGCTCAGATTAAAAATTCACTGGTCCCAAACCAGCGGGGATAAATTATTTCGAGTTCTTTTACATGTATGTTACTTCAATGTGTAAATCAATCTTGATCTATCAAATGCTTTGTTTATCTACATTGTAGATAAACAAATCATTTTTATATACAAGATTGATTTACACATTGAATCGTTTTATGAAGGGTATTTTGTTCCCATGGTTAAAGTTTATAGTACTGATTTTCAAAAATTAAAATTTGTAAACAATTCTGTACCTTTCAGAATGTTTCAATTACTTCAATATTTATTACCTTTTGTAATGGCGGTCGTCCTCCTTATAAACTCTGATCACGTGACCCACTTACCTGTATTATCTACCTGTCAGGTGTTTATACTTCCTGGTCTATAGTGAGGATTTAAACACATCTAGAACATTAGTAAAGTCTATATGGCTATTATATAGAATTTTATGAGATGTTTTCATTTATGGTGTTAACATTTTATATGCCAGAACTCACAACTCATCCTATATTTTTAGATTTTTCGAAATTAATGAAAGTCAAAGTTCAGAAACTCTGAAGTAATGTCGTTTGTGTAAGTGTGATGGCATAAAAAGAAAGTACAGTGTAAACTGTCTAATCCGACACCTGAATAAATTTCTCTCCCATTTAAGTATTTTCTGTGTTTTAAACACTGTGCAATCCGACACCCTGTCTATTCCGACACAACATTCGTCTCCCAGTGCATGTCGGATTAGACAGGTTTCACTGTATAATAATTATTTTGAGTCCTTTGATTTATTTATATTTCATTGACAAAATTAGGTACCGTATGTGAGATTTCAAACCTTCATATTTTCTTCACGCCCTCCCTCCTCCATCCAATATTGTGAGTCGATCAGATTATAACGATCTAAAGGCATGTGGTTCAAATCAGAAAATAGAGATAATCAAAATAATATTGAAATGGAAACAAAACGTCCTCAGCTAGTGTAGATTCACATGCTCAAAGCATGGTCCCCACTGAATGGGGGGGGGGGGGGGGTAAGATTTAACTGGCCCCATGGATATAAAGGAAGGAACAACAATACAGGATTAGAAGTCTAATCAGTTGTGTAACATCTTGAGGGGATGTCAATATTGATGTAATTCTATAAGAGAGTGAAGAGGCAATAATTTTTTTCTATAAAAGCTTTCTCAGTGTGAGTAAGGTGAGCATAGTGGCCCATAAACCTCTTGTAAACAGAGTTATCCTTCTTGGTACTGGAAATTTCCAAAATGCATGTCCAGGAGTAACAGCAAAGCTAATGGAAAAACATCTTTAGGAAATGTTCTACTTTTAAAATGGGATAAAGTGCAAAACAATCTTAAAATTATATTTCCTCTAAAACTAAAACAGGAAATTTGTGACACAGGTCTGGGATGTGGCCCATAGGCCTTGTGTTGCCAGTTATTTTTCTATTATCAGTGAAATATTCTGGAGAGGGACGTTAAACAGTATACAATCAATCAATAAAATCTTGGTATTGGAAATTCAGTGTTTTTATTTTTCCAGAGTTATCTGTCTTGGTACTAAAAATTCAATGTACTTACATTATTATTTTTAGAAATTGCATTTGCACTATATTTTAACAAAATTGTGTATCTACAATAGACTTATACAGGATAGAAAACTTCTAGATAGATCCCTTTCTGATGTACATCTTCTTAAAAAAAATTAATATCCAAAAACTAATCAGGTACCAGTTGTTTAATTATCTACATTTAACAATTTACTGAACTGTTGTGCAACATAAACTTAAGTTTTATAAAAGTTTCACTAAAGTTTAGCGTAAATAATAATATTAGGTATATACAGTGTAATATTTCTATAAGAAAATGACTTTTCTAATCTTATGAGACTTTAACAAGCATAAAATAGAAGGAATATGGCATTTAATTAAGATTAAATGTACTTTTTTAAGTGCATGAAAAATGCGCGTTTGTGGGGAAACCGTATATGCGTGATTTTGCGTTAGAAATAGAAAATGGTGTATGCGTTAAAATGCGTGACTGTGGGGAAGGGGGTTAACACATCTGTGATGTCTATACATGTATTTTCTATATCTACAGGCTGTATCTCAAAAGGACCAGCCTCACGATAATTTCTTTTTCTACAACGGGATAGAGGGCAGTGGTTTAGTGGACAAAATCTCGTCATCTTGACCCCGAACCTGAGTTAATCCTGACCCTGGAGCCTTGTAATAGGACATTATCATGGAATGCTGTCTATCTGTATTGTAATTCATCTCATTTTGTCAGTTAATATTGTCAATAAAATATCAAACATACAATCAAATTATTCTGTATTTTATGAAAGCAAACAAAAGAATACCTTAATATGAATTATTATACCCCACGCAACTAGTTGCGGGAGGTATAATGTTTTTGACTGGTCCGTCAGTCAGTCAGTCCGTCCGTCCGTCCGTCAGTCAGTCAGTCAGTCCTTTTTTTTTTTTTGTCAGCGCAACTCCTCATAAACCGCTGCACAGAATTTCGTCAAACTTTGCAGGTATTTAGGACACAATGTGTAGATATGCATATTACCAGGAAATTCCGATTCCATTATTTTATCCGTGAATTTCTTCACTTTTAACTTAGGCATTTGGCCATACCTTGAATATAGAGATGAACAGTTTGTCAGCGCAACTCCTCATAAACCGCTGCACAGAATTTCGTCAAACTTTGCAGGTATTTAGGACACAATGTGTAGATGTGCATATTACCAGGAAATTCCGATTCCATTTTTTTTCCGGGAATTTCCGCACTTTTAACTTAGGCATTTGGTCATACCTTGAATATAGAGATGAACAGTTTGTCAGCGCAACTCCTCATTAACCGCTGCATAGAATTTCGTTAAACTTTGTAGATATTTAGGACACAATATGTGAATGTGCATATTACCAGGTAATTTCGATTCCTTTTTTTTACTGGGAATTTCCACACTTTCCAACTTAGACTTTTTGGCCATATTTTAAATATAGAGATGAGCAGTTTGTCAGCACCACTCCTCTTAAACTGTTTTACATAGTTTCGTCAACCTATGCTGATATTTAGAACATATTCCATTATTTTATCCAAAAGAGTTTTGACTATTATTCAAGAAAATTTCTGTTATTTCGTATAAGCATTTAAATGTTTTTAAAAACTAATTATAGCATTTAATACGGGTTTAATTTCGTGGTAAAATGACAAAACGTAGCGAAATTGAAACCATTGTGATTTTTTGCCAATCTTCAGTATTTAAAAAAGATCTTCATGTTATGCTAATTCAGGTGTCAAATCTTAAAAATACACTTCGTATATGATAATTTAGATGCAATCTGAGTTTAATTAAATATTTTTTACCTACATTTAATTGAAACATTCTAAGGCTATGTAAATTAATTTAGTTCTCTGGTTCTCAGGTCAATTTTCTCCCAAAACAGATGCGACAGGAAGGCATTTTATGTATCATTTTATTGGCAATAATGTAGATGAGGGAGGTATTTTTTCATTTTTATTTCGAGTTTTTTTTTAAATAATGATATTTTTTTAGATTCACAAATATACTTTCCATGTATGATCAAAAAGTTTGCTTTATCCATTGATTATCAGCATGTGAACATCGTAGACAATGTCTTATTCAATGTATTTTTAAATAAAGTAGCCAGATTTCTTTGCAAATGGCTACCTGGAGTGATATTTGAGTACTAAACAATGTAAAGATGAGGATGAACTTTTTTCCTTATTTTATCAAAAATACAATAAAATTACCAATGCAGCTACCTCAAAATGGATGCGTGCAGGCCTGAGAACCAGAATTTAATTTTATGTAGCCTAATTTTAATTACATATTTAAATACTCATGTAAAAATTTTATGAGATGAATCTGTTTTATGTTTACAGTGTTACACGACTTTATGAATAACAACAACAGACGCCCTGATGTCAAACAGAAAGAGAACGACATCAAGCTATTAATAGAACAGAAAACAGCGACCCTGGAGAAACTGAAATTCAGCCCCACCCTACTGTCAGATGACCTCGCCAGGTACCGTTAATCACTTTTTATTCACAGGAATAAATAAATCACTTTTTATTCACAGGAACTTTATTTTCAAATAATTATGCAAGACAGTGGGCTAGATTTTGAAAAAAATTAAAACAACTATATTCATAATACCATCATCTATACATAATTAACTAGTATAATTGCTTTTAGAATACACCAGTATGTCTCCAAGTTCTTTTCATTTTGAAACCCTAACCCTGTACATATATAACTGTTTACAGTTTCTGCTTTGCTGAGCTGAGTCCAGTGTGTGCCATTGTCGAAGGAGTCATGGGGCAAGAAATCATTAAGGTAATAAATGTCTCCTAAATAGAAATATGGATTGTTTATTGAATTAAGAGAAAATGATTTACTACTCTGCTTTAGATAGTTGACTAAAACAAATACAAAATAACACTGTAGAGATATTCATACTTTATCCAGAGTTGTCTTTCCCTTCATGCTCCCAATTATACCTCTGTCAACGCTTGGTATACAAGATTATGGCAAGTCCTTTAGCTATTTATTCGGAAAATAAGATTTATCTTAAAATTATAGAAATATCTCTTAAAAATAGAGATATCTTTATACTTAAGGAGATATATCTCATTTTTAAGATCTCTCTCTTTGAGAAGGAGGTATCTCTTAAACTTAAAGAGATATCTCCTTTGATGAGAGAGATATCTCTTCCACATGAGCAAATATCTTTCACCTAGAGAGATATCTCTTTTACTTTTGGAGATAGTTTCCAAGTTAAGAGATTTCTCTCAAAGTGATAGAGATATGTTTCAAAAGTTTTGAAAAGAGATATCTCACAAGCAAAAAGAGAGACATATCTTCGTTATCATAATTATTTTTATTTATAGTCCATTTAAAATGACTTCTCCCTTTACCGGAAGTAAACTTTTTAATTACAAAAATTACAACATATTCAAAATATTCTACACTATAGCTTTATTAAACATAACAAGTAATTCACTGTTGTCAAGATTTCAAATTAGTAATAGTTGATAATTTTATATGTTGAGAAAGTTCGGTCTATTGATTCGAGATTTTATTCCTACTTTCGTTTTCCTGAATATTAAACTTTAAACATTTTTATCAAGGAAGTGCCTTTTTGTGGTTTCAAAAAAGGGAATTATAACATTTTTGTCATTATAGTACACATATTATTCTGGGCATAGCATGCTCTGCTCAGTCTTTTTTCTTATAACAGCGAAATCATTCCTGAGACTTGACTTCCTGTTGCGCTTTTGTTTTAAAGGGGAGAATTAATTATTTTAAGGATGTCTTGAAAAGAGATATTTCTTTCATTAAAAGAGATATCTCTTTAGCTTAGAGAGATATCTCTTTTTGAAAATCTAAAGAGATATCTCTCTACCTAAAATAGATATCTCTTTTAACCTCTTGCTTAAAGAGACATCTCTCTATCTTATAAAGATATCCATTTAAGTAAAAGAGATAACTCTCTTACAAAAAGAGATATCTCCTGTTTAAACAGATATCTCTCTAAGGTATTAAGATATCTCCATTTGTCAAAGAGATATCTTTATATGCTCGTGAGAAATCTCTCTTATTGAAAGAAATTTTCATTTCTCGATTAAATAGTTAAAGGGCTTGCCATAAAAGATCTATGGAAAAACTGTATATTGTGAAAATTTACATTTCAAACAGTTTAATTATATTATTTTTCAGTTAAACACATATCTTTAATAAAGCTAACTGCTTTGCCTTAAAAATTTCTTTCTAAATTTTTAACTTCTACTCCAAAATATAATTACCCAAACAAAAGGCCCATGGATCACATCGCTCACCTGAACACTGTGGCTAGTAAAAGTATAAATTGGTTTATTTTTGAAAAGGTAAAATCCAAAAGTAGTCCCATGAACAATCATGGATTTTCTATCTTTGAGAAGATGATTATTAAAGAATTTTCCTATATATTTCTATGTAAAACTTTGGTCGGCCATTTTGAACCCGCCCTACCCTCAGGGGTCATGATTTGAACAAACTTGAACCTACACTACCTGAGGATGCTTCCATATAAATACGATGAATTATGGTTTGGTCATTCTTGAGAAGAAGATTTTTAAAGAATTTTTCTATATATTTCTATGTAAAACTTTGGTCAGCCATTTTTGCCCCGCCCTACTCTCGGAGGTCATGATTTAACAAACTTGAATCTACACTACCTGAGGATGCTTCCATATAAATACGATGAATTATGGCTTGGTCATTCTTGAGACGAAGATTTTTAAAGAATTTTCCTATATATTTCTATGTAAAACTTTGAACAAACTTGAATCTACACCACCTGAAGATGCTTCCATATAAATATGATGAGCTATGGCTTGGTAATTCTTGAGAAGATATGATGAATTATGGCTTGGTCATTCTTGAGAAGAAGATTTTTAAAGAATTTTCCTATATATTTCTATGTAAAACTTTGGTCGGCCATTTTTTTGGCCCCGCCCTACCCCCGGGGGTCATGATTTGAACAAACCTGAATCTACACTACCTGAGGATGCTTCCATATAAATATGATGAATTATGGCTTGGTTATTCTTGAGAAGAGGATTTTTTAAGAATATTCCTATATATTTCTATATAAAACTTTGGTCGGCCATTTTGGCCCTGCCCTACCCCTGGGGGTCATGATTTGAAAAAAACTTGAATCTACACTACCTGAGGATGATTCCCCATAAGTTTCATTATTCCTGGCAATGTGGTTCTTGAGAAGAAGATTTTTAAAACATGCCACCAAATTTTCATTTATTGCCAATTATCTCCCTTTGAATGACGGCGTGGCCCTTCATTTGAACAAACTTGAATCCCCTTTTCCCAAGGATGCTTTGTGGCAAGTGGGGTTGAAATTGGCCCAGCAGTTCTTGAGAAGAAGTCAAAAATGTGAAAAGTTTACAGACAGACAGACGCCGGACAAAATGTGATCAGAAAAGCTCACATGAGCCTTCGGCTCAGGTGAGCTAAAAACTAGAAAATAAATTGTTTTAAAGAATGATCACTTTAAGATAAATCGTAATTGATAATTGCTTTGAGGTTTCGTGATTTTACCTTCCAAATTTACCGTTTTTAAAAAATCTCAACAAGAATCTTGACAGAGGTGTTGACAGCAAAATGGAAGACAACTCTGGATAAGGAATTCTCAGACTTATTGTGCTTAAGAGATAACTACATGTATCCCCTGTATACTTAGGAAAAGCCACTCTTCTGAAGAAAGATAATCAAGAAAAGACAAATATATACTGATTTATTCAATTATTCTTTACAAGAATTTCTGTGCGAGAAAAAATGAAACTTTTGTGTAAATACCATAGATAGCAGCGTGCTTCCTGAAATGTGACAAGTTTACTTGATTCATACACCAATAACTCACAAAAAACTTAAAAACATTCCTTAAATGAATATATGCTAATAGCAAAGTGATTTTTATTCCCCATAAAATTTAAATAATTTGTGAAACTAAGTGATAAAACTAATTATGCGTATAACAAAGCAAAATTGCCCATTCCTGGCACTATATAAACATGGTTTACTGATGTGTTTACAATTAATTCCTTTAAGAAAAATAATAAATTCTTAATGCAAGTTTGCATAGTGCAATTCATTTGTATATCAGTTATATTTCATATATCTTTATCCTTTGTTTAATTTATTTAATTATACAGAATACAAAACAGTGACACATTTCACTGCATGTATTTGATTTTCTTAACTTTCCCCTTTTGAGCAACAAACAGATTGTCGTTTGTATCTGTACACAGTCCCCAGGGTTTACTCAGTCCCCAGTCTATGTAACGAAGGAACTGTCCATCCTGGTCTAAGATGTGGACACAGTTATTGTTATCATCAGCTGTAAGGATGTGACTCTGACTGTCTGTGGTGATTCCTCGTGGATTGAATGGTTGGTTCTTTGGAGTAGGACTATGCCCAGTGTACCTGAATCTCAGTTTCCCGGCCTGATTGACCACCACTACTGCATCAGCTCCATTGTCAGACACACAGATATCCAGGTTCCTGTTCTCTGTTATGTATCTACCAGATGAATAGAGAGGTTTACCTTTATCATCAAACTGAATGGTTTGTTTCTCTGTGGAGCCAGGGTAACGGACAACTTTTGTTTGTTTATAATCATCACTGACCATGATAACCAGGAGGTCACCAGAGGAGGTACTACAGACACCTTTAGGTTTCCAGTTCTGTAGTCTGATCACCTCCTCTATCTTCTCATTCTTCACAATGTTCACAGTTCTATCACCGTAATCAGTATAAACTAAATCTCCACTTTTTGTCACTGCTATGTCCCATGGTGTGTTCCCTGACTTGGTTGTGATTGACTTGAGTAGTGATCCCTGATTGATGCTGTAGAGTTTCATGGTGTTGTCATATTGTCTTCTTGTCCAGATTTCTTCATCACTCAGACAGGCCACATTGTAAAGTCCATACTCATACCCAGTGTCTATGGTGGTGACAGTCTCTGGTTCATCAAGCAGCTGTCTGACTGGAGGAGAGGATCCAGCTTCTGGTGATTTCTGTGTTGTCTTCATGCTGTAGCCTTGTTTATCTGAAGTGAAAGAACCTGATGACAAAGTTCCAAACATTTTACTGAATTCTTCTGATTCGATTTTTCCAGGCATAAATTTAGGTTTAGACAGCACAATTTTTTGTGGAAGATTTCTGTATATATGTACATTAGATCTCACCCTAAACAGTTTTCTCATGTCATTATTGTCTATTGCAGTTTCCATTGAGTTGATTTCATCCTTGATGTAAGAAGTGTTCTTCTTTATTTCATCCATATGTTTCTGTAGAGTTTGTAACTGTGTGTTTTTCATCTCATCAACTTCAGCCACTGTGACTTATATACTAAAAATAGCTTTTTCGAACTTTGTTGACGCCGGGCACATAGTGTTTCACAAACACATCTTGTTCAATTAAAATTTGAATTGTCTTAAACGAATCTTGATATTGAAAAAAAGATCAACCTTAATTTTTTTTGTGGTTTTATTATGTATCGGTTTATACAGCTTTTTGAAATTTATTTCCACAGCTATATAGAAAACTGTTTCAGTTTTTAGGGGAGATATTCTTGAACTCTTAATTTTCAATCCACTACACCTCTCACAATATCCAATGGCCACAGAAATCTGATTTGGGGGGTGATAATCTTCATTATGAAAAGTACATTTAGTTACCACCATTCTCATTCCCTCCTTTTGTGAATAGCAAAGGCAAAATTTGTGTAAGAAATCTATTTTCTAAGCAAAGAAATTGAGCAGGAATCTGCAGGACTCATAAGATGTTATAAATCAGCATCAACTTATCTCTTCTGCCTTGTATAAGTTGAGAATGCTTGCACGGCTGTATTACTTAGTTGTCGGTGTCTTTTTATGAGATAAATCCACTTTTTTAAACAATTGAAGATCAATTGATACTCCACCCTAGCTCTGGAATTTGGTATTATGGTTCATTCTACATCTTATAGGGATGCCTGCATATTTGACCAATTATAGTCATTTTGTATCAAATACCATACGAATTAAAGCGTTGATACATCTGATTTTGCCTCCATTGAAGTCTAGTATTTGCATTTGGCTTAGGTGAGCTTTCAAAAAATTAAGCCATGATTGCAAAAATTTCATTTGTCCTTGACAATTATTTTATTACATACAAAGATTGTAGCAGTAGTATTAGTCTGAGTCACATCTGAATGTAAGAAGACGGACGTTTAATTTCACCAGTATTAAACTAATGAACAACAACAGCTGTTTTTCCCTGTCTGTAGTCATGAATAATTCATATTATGGTATTTTGCTGTTTGCCGTCATAAAATACAGCATAAAATACAACCTTAAACAGAATAGTATTGTTCAATTACATTTGGAAGTTTATTATTTTATTGACAATATCAACTGACACAATGAAATGAATTACAATACAGACAGACTGAATTTCATGATCATGTCCTAATACATGGCTTCAGGGTCAGGATGACCTCCGGTTTAAAGGTCAAGATGTTGCGATTTTGTCCACTAAACCACTGCCCTCTATTCCGTTGTAGAAGAAGAAATTATCGTGAGGCTGATCCTTCAGGGATACTGCCTGTAATTATAAAAAAAAATACATGTATAGACATCACAGATGTGTTAACCCCCTTCCCCAGAGTCACGCATTTTAACGCATACAGCATTTTCTATTTCTAACGAAAAATCACGCATATACGGTTTCCCCGCAAACGCGCATTTTTCACGCACTTTAAAAAGTACATTTAATCTTAAGGTAGTTCGATCCTCAGGTTTATATAATTAGCAGTTAAGTAATCAAAAATACTCATAAAAGTATCTCTGAATCCACAAAGTTATGCAATTTTATCCACAGTATTTCTTTAAAGTTAAAGATCAAAGTTAATCACATTATATAGGGAAAATTGTCAAATCTTCAATATTTTTGCAGAAAAAAACGAATTGGAATATCAGCAATGCATTTTCTAAGTGCAAATTTATCAACAAATATATTTTTGGCTAAAAAACGATAGGTTTCCAGGCATTCAGAGAAATTGTCATGATTCTAATACTTATTTGGTATTTGTTGTCATCTATTTCCGTAATGTATTCTATA
This sequence comes from Saccostrea glomerata, assembly GCA_003671525.1. Taxonomy (NCBI): domain Eukaryota; kingdom Metazoa; phylum Mollusca; class Bivalvia; order Ostreida; family Ostreidae; genus Saccostrea; species Saccostrea glomerata. The sequence goes on along the minus strand of PRKT01000301.1, from coordinate 36,357 downwards.
ATATTTCCATTTCTAATTTTCTTCTCTATGATAATTGTTTGAAAGTTGGGGGAGTTTATTTCTTGATAATTCTGCCGGAATGTAAATTAGGCAGGTCGACAGATCAGCAGCTAAGGAGGCCTAATACGCATGCAAATCTCGTGCGCATCTGTCTCTGTCTCTGTGTCTGACGCTAAGGAGGCCAAATATGCCTTTGTGTTTGACGTCAGTGTGCGAGGACTATTGAAATTGGCATGAGAGTTCTCGTGTTATTAATTCTATTGGTCTACATTTTTAATGTCTAAGTCTACAATTTTATTTCACAATGAAATGGAAATATAAGGAATCACTGTCTAGTTAGGAGAGTATGCAAATTATCCCATGTTTCCCACTTATTGTTGATACCCTGGCATACTCTCCAAACTAGACAGTGATTCTTTAAATACTTAGTGTAAAAGGCTTTTGCTATCATTGCAAGACACCATAATTCACTTCTCATTTCATATCATGCTAAAAAGTATTGGTATCTAAGGCTGGATAAAAGAAAATCTTATTTCTCTGAAACTGTTTTAATTTTTTCTCCTTTTATAGGGTACAAATGTCAACTTTTACAAGAGCTTTTCTAAGACTTCAAAGACCTTATATCTTATAAAGATGAATAAAATGAAGATTGTTGCATGGAAAAAATTCATTTTCAAGCTTCATTTTGGTGCATTTCAAATCAAATTTTAATTTTTGGAGTTATCCTACATGGCGGAGGATCGGATGTCCTTAATTAAATGCCATTTTCCTTCTATTTAATTGTTTAAGTCTCATAAGATAAGTCATTTTCTTATAGAAATATTACACTGTATATACGTAAAATTATTATTTACGCTAAACTTGTACAAAACGGAAGTTTTTGTTGCATAACAGTTCAGTTAATTGTAAAATGTTGATAATTAAACAATTGGTACCTTATTAGTTTTGGGATATTAATTTTTTTTAAGAAGATACATGTATACATCAGAAAGGGTTTTATCTAGAAGTTTTCTATCCTGTAAAAGTCTATTGCAGATACACAATTTTGTTAAAATATAGTGCAAAATAATTTCTAAAAATAATAATGTAAGTACATTGAATTTCCAGTACCAAGACAGATAACTCTGGAAAAATAAAAACACTGAATTTTCAATACATAGACTAATAACTGGCAACAAAAGGCTTATGGGCCACATCCCTCACCTGAGTCACAAATGTCCTGTTGTTTTAGAGGAAAAATAATTTCAAGATTGTTTTGCACTTTATCCCATTTTAAAAAGTAGAACATTTCCTAAAAATGTTTTTCCATTAGCTTTGCTATTACTCCTGGACATGCATTTAGGAAATTTCCAGAACCAAGAAAGATAACTCTATTTACAAGAAGTTCATGGGCCACTATGCTCACCTTACTCACACTGACAAAGCTTTGTATAAAAAACATTATTGGCTCTTAGCTCTCTTATAGAATTGCATCAATATTGACATACCCTCAAGATGTTGTACAGTCTATTCCCGTATTGCTGTTCCTTCCTTTATATCCATGGGACCAGTAAAATCTAAACCCACCCATCCCCATCATTGGGGACCATGCTTTGAACAAAATTATGTGAATCTAAACTAGCTGATGACGTTTTGTTTCCATTTCAATATGATTGATAAACTCTATTTTCTGATTTGAATCACATGCCGTTATAATCTGATTCACAATATTGGACGGAGGAGGGAGGGCGTGAAGAAAATATGAAGGTTTGAAATCTCATATACGGTACCTAATTTCGTCAATGAAATATTAATAAATCAAAGGACTCAAAATAATTATTATACTTTCTTTTTATGCCATCACACTTACACAAACGACATTACTTCAAAGTTTCTGAACTTTGACTTTCATTAATTTCGAAAAATCTAAAATATAGAATGAGTTGTGAGTTCTGGCATATAAAATGTTAACACCATAAATGAAAACATCTCATAAAATTTTATACAATAGCCATCGATTTTACTAATGTTCTAGATGTGTTTAAATCCTCACTATAGACCAGGAAGTATAACCACCTGACAGGTAGATAATACAGGTAAGTGGGTCACGTGATCAGAGTTTATACAGAGATCAATAGACAGGACGACCGCCATTACAAAAGGTAATAAATATTGAAGTAATTGAAGCATTCTGAAGTGTACAGAATTGTTTACAAATTTTAATTTTTGAAAATCAGTACTATAAACTTTAACCATGGGAACAAAATTCCCTTCATAAAACGATTCAATGTGTAAATCAATCTTGTATATATAAAATAATTTGTTTATCTACAATGTAGATAATTTTTTTTTATTTTATTTATTTTTATTTATTCAATTTGACAAAAACCACATGTGGCGCAAGTCATTCATACAGTAAACAAATATAAAATATATAGTCACATAGATTTTCTTATATAACATGCATCACGTATGAAGTTACAAATATTTCTTGTAGAATTAACATTAGCTGGATTAAGAATTTCATAAGATATACATGTTTTATTAAAAAGTGTACAAAATTCACTTCTTAGTTGTTTATATAGAGGACATACAAATAAAAAATGATGTTCATCTTCAACGACATTTTGTCAATTAATACAATATCTTTCATCTCTTGGTATAATTGAGTTACAATATCTGCCTACCTCTATCTGTAATTTGTGAGCACTTATTCTCAATCGAGTCAAAAAAGAACGAAGATTCTTGGAAAGAAAGCATTTGATAGATCAAGATTGATTTACACATTGAAGTAACATACATGTTAAAGAACTCGAAATAATTTAGGCCCGCTGGTTTGGGACCAGTGAATTTTTAATCTGAGCAAGAGCATTGTAAAGGGTAAATGTCTTTTTTTCAGTGTTTCTAATGCATTAAGAAATACATTTCTAGTCTGACAAGTTAACCTGACAGGGTTATGGACCCAAGTTTGATTGTTTCTTGTTTCGTTAAGTCGTACTTTTATGTAACACAATATACATGTAAACAAAATTATGAAAATATTACTTATATTGACTTTATATGGTCTTCATGGCATTGTGAGACAGTGAAAGTACTAAACTGAGCTTAAATGTAAGATAATAGCCCCAGTGACAAGTTCAATTTTTTTTCTAGATATGTTGTACCGGTATATACATGTATCTGGAAAACGTGTCTACAAAATATGGCAAATGCAATTACGTTTCCTGGGCATTCAAATCGATTCTCTAGTCTGACAAAAGTTTTGTTGTCCTCAAACCCATTCAATAAATGCATAATCTGAAATTAACGTTGAACTATTATTGTTTCAGTCACAATATCTAAAGATGGACCCCCGCACTAGTGCCCAGGACGTGATGCAATGTGACCTGTGTGAGACCGCTGTGGTACAGATGCACTGTGATACATGTCTTGTCAACCTGTGTACAGCTTGCATAGGAAAACATATCCTAACAGGTGAATCTAAAGATCACAAAGTTGTCAAATTTCAGGACAGGAAATCCACCCCCCTCTACCCTGAATGTACAACTCATAACAAGGAACGATGAAAATGTACTGTAAACAATGTGACATTCCTGTCTGCATTGGCTGCCTTGAATCCAATCAACATTTAGGTCATGAGTTATCTAATATCTTGCGAATTATGGATGAAAAGAAGAACATTTTTAAAGAGGAAAGAAATGAGTTAAATGATACAATATATCCCACCTACCAGGACATTGCCTCTGATGTACGAAACAGAATAAGTCAATTCGAAAAGGAATATGGAGATCTCTCAACAGCCATAACAAATCATGGAGAGGACTGGCACAGAGAAATTGACAAACTTGTCAAGAAACTTAAAGCTGAAGTTGATGAGATGAAAAACACACAGATACAAACTCTACAGAAACAGCTGGATGAAATAAACAAGACAATGTCTGACATCAAGGATGAAATCGATTCAATGGAAACTGCAATAGACAATAATAACATGACAAAACTGTTAAGGATGAGTTCTACAGTACATACATATACAAATCTTCCACAAAAAATTGTGCTGTCTACACCTAAATTTATGCCTGGAAAAATCGAAACAGAAGAATTCAGTAAACTGTTTGGAACTATATCATCAAGTTCTTTAACATCAGATAAACATGGCTACAGCATGAAGACAGCACAGAAATCAGCAGAAGTTGGATCCTCTCCTCCAGTCAAACAACTGCTTGATGAACCAGAGCCTGTCACCATCATAGACACTGGTTTTAGAGTATTCAATGTGGCCTGTTTGAATGATGAGGAAATCTGGACAAGAAGAAATGACATCACCATGAAACTCTACAGCATCGATCAGGGATCATTACTCAAGTCAATCACAACCAAGTCACGGAACAATCCATGTGATATAGCAGTGACAAAAAGTGGAGATCTAGTTTATACTGATTACAGAGATAGAACTGTAAACATTGTGAAGAATGAGAAGATAGAGGAGGTGATCAGACTACAGAACTGGAAACCTCAGTGTGTCTGTAGTACCTCCTCTGGTGACCTCCTGGTTATCATGGTCAGTGATGATTTCAAACAAACAAAAGTTGTCCGTTACTCTGGTTCCACAGAGAAAAAAAACATTCAGTTTGATGATAAAGGTCAACCTCTCTATCCATCTGGTAGTAGTGACAGATACATAGCAGAGAACAGGAACCTAGATATTTGTGTGTCTGACCGTGGAGCTAGAGCAGTAGTGGTGGTCAATGAGGCCGGGAAACTGAGATTCAGGTACACTGGACGTTCTCCTGCCCCAAAGTACCAACCATTCCATGCACGAGGAATCACCACAGACAGTCAGAGTCACATCCTTACAGCTGATTATAACAATGACTGTGTCCACATCATAGACCAGGATGGACAGTTCCTCCGTTACATACACTGTGGACTGAGTGATCCCTGGGGACTGTGTATAGATACAAATGACAATCTGTTTGTTGCTCAAAGGGTAAATGTGAAGAAAATCAAATACCTGCAGTGAAATACATCACTGAATTGTTTTCAGTATATAAATTAATAAAGAGGTATGAACAATACCAATATCTCTTATGCTGCACTATGGAAAGTTGCAATAACTTTTTTTTAAATTTCTTACAGGAACTGTAAACACAACAGTATTTAAACAAAATTATAATAAAGTGCCAGGGATAGGCAGATTTGTTTTGTTATAAGCGTAATTAGTTAATTGACTTAGTTTCACAATTTCTTTAAAACTTACGGGGAATGAAGATAACTTCACAATCAGCATCAATTCATTAAAAGCAATTTCGCTATAGATGGGTTTCATACTCTATATGTATTAAATGTATTTACCAAGATTTTAAATAAAAAGCTAAAACAAGGTAAATTCTTCATATCATGTCGGAAATAAAACAAGAACATGGGTTATACAGCTTAGCTTAGTAATCCTGAATCTGGTGGATTTTTTCATCATCATATTTTAAATTAAGTATTACTTTCAATCCCAAAATTTAATGTGACCAAAATATAAAGGCTTAACCAAACTTGAATCCGCATTTTATGGTTTTGATTCAAAATACATTGTACCTCTTACTAAAAAGGTCTTGCTGTTTTGAATATTATTTTTTTCAACTGAATAACCTAAACACCTAAATTTACACCACCATGGGATTCTTTAAATTAATTTTCATTTTTCCTAATCCAGCAGTTCTTGAAAAGAAGGTTCTAAAATGTAAAATATAAATACTGGACATGCTGTGGCCGCAACCTACTTAAGAGGGGGGGGGGGTGTTTTGAACAATATAAAATCTTTATTACCTTGGAAATTTTGAAAAAAAAAAAAAAAACGTTTCATTTAATATTTTCTGTTACAGTGATTATTGAGTAAAAGACATTTAATTCTTCTACTCAATTTTTGTCTTATCATGATAAACTCCCCTGGGAAGAGAACTTTGCATTTCATAATTCTTCCATTCAGATTTGTCCTCCGATGCTCGTTGTACAATATATTCTTGTACAAATTTAAACAGTAAAAAGTCCGAGAATTTTCTATCCAGAGTTGTCTTTCATTTACTCTCAGCTTTGTACAAGAACCTAGGCTGATGTTTTAAACGGAAAATTTGGAAATTGAAATCAAAGAACATAAATGCAATTATCAATAGAAATTTATATTAAAGTTATCATTCCCTAAAACACTTTATTTTCTTGTTTTTTGAGGAACTATTTTGTGAAGTAAAAATTAAAAAAAAAATCTTTACAGGGATGAAATATTGAAGACATGTTTTTATTAAACTGATAAATAATATTATTAAACTGTTTTAAATGTAATTTTTTTACAATATACAGTTTTCCCAAAAATCCTGCACACCAAGCATTGACAAAGGTATATGTGGTAGCATGAAGAAAAATACAACTCTGGATAGAGTACTGTAAATGTATTACATTTGGCATGTATGATATTTGACGGAAGTTCAATTTTCAACAAGTTAGTGAAGATTTGATTAAGAGCTGTCTGAATTTGCTAGTTTTAACCCCCTTCCCCGCAGTCACGCATTTTAACGCATGTACCATTTCCTATTTCTAACGCAAAATCACGCATATACCGTTTCCCCGCAATCACGCATTTTCACGCACTTCAAAAAGTTCATTTAATCATTACTTTAATGACTATATCCTTACATTTTATACTTGCAAAAATCTCATGAAATAAGAAAAGTTATTTTTATATTGAAATATAGCGTCATAATATTATTTACGCTAAATTTTAGAGAAACGTGTACGACGCTAAAAGGTGCTTGCGGGGAAATGGTAAATTTCTATCTCCATGACGTGAACATTCAGTGTATGTTGCATAACCGTACAGTAAGTTGTAAAGTGTTAAAAGTTAATATACAAAACATCTAGTGATGTACTTGAATTAGCGGACTCTGCTTTCCACCAAAATTACTAAATAGAATACACCGATAAATGTAATACATTTACAGCATGTATATCTCAATTGTGTGATTTTGTATTTGCTTTATTCAACTACCGTAAAATCACATAATTTCGTGGGGTCGAATTTTCTTGGTTTTTGGGTATCTGGTTTCGTTGATCAAGAATTAATGAGTACTTATGTATGTAACATTTCACATTTCGTGGTGTTCATGAATTTGTAGGTCTCGTCGTACCTCAAGAACAACAAAAATCAAACCCCCAAGAAAATTCGTGATTTTACAATATCTAAAGCATAACAATTGTGTATACATGCAACAATTGAACTGCTAGGTCTGATGTTACCTATGTAATTCATTGCAAGCAAAGTTTGTGGAGTTCAAAACTTATATAGAAAACCAATTTTTATTTTTAAAAATTTAATAATCTCAACATTTACCTTAATGATTTCTTGCCCCATGACTCCACCCACAATGACACACACTGGACTCAACTCAGCAAAGCAGAAACTGTAAACAGTTATATAAGTACAGGGTTAAGGATTCTAAATTTCAGGACTTAGAGCATGTCTGGTGTATTCTAAAAGCAATACTAGTTTAGACTGTATATAATATATAGTTTAATTTTTTATGATCATCAAAGAAAGTTGTTTCAGCACAATGATCTCGTATATCTTTTCTGCTAAGGCAAGGAAGCTGTCTGACTAGCCTTTGGTCAAAATAATTTTTACACTAGATTCCTAGGGGCAACAACATATGTGCTGTAAGTGTATTTTCAGTCAAAATTGATTCTACAATTAGCTTGTATGAAGCTTACCAGATACATCAAAGGACCCACTGTAAATTACTTAAGTTTCGAAGCATCTTATTTTCATGAGATAAATGTAGTTATTGACGAATTGTGGCTATTGCTTTATAAAATCTTTACATATACAAATACATGGCAAGAATGAAATTTTCACAATCAAGCACACTGTTTGGGGTTATTTAAATTCAGTGAAAATAAAGTTCCTAGTAATAAAAAAAATGATTAACAGTACCTGGCAAATTCGTCCGACAGTAAGCTGGGACTGAGTTCCAGTTTCTTTAGGGTCGCTGTTTTCTGTAGCTTTATGTCGTTCATATTCTGCTTGACATCAGAGGCCTGTTCAGCAGAGCGAACGTTCGCGAACGCTCGCCAAAATTAATATTGGAGGTCGAAGGAATTTTGGCGAGCGCTCGCGAACGTTCGCTCTGCTGAACAGGCCTCTGGACATCTGTCGTTGTTATTCATAAAGTCGTTCAATACTGTAAATATAAATAGATTTATCTCATAAAATTTTATTAGCTGAAGACTTCAGCTAAGTTTTACCATTTTAATGTATGTAGTCGAAGGGTGCGTCATACTGTAGGCAAACATTGTTGACAGGATTCAGTTTTGGCATTTTTAGTCACTGAAAGGTGTTGAGATCAGTCATTAAATCAAAATATTGCTAACAAATTATTTTACTTGTCAGAGCTTACTGTTATTTTTCTAAACACTGTAGAATCACTAAAATTACTTCAAGCTAAAACTAAATTCTGATTCTTGAGATTAATTGATATCACTAAATTCGCACTTTTTTCAAATCCTTTTTTCAAAGAACTGACAATGAATAACGCAAAAACGAAATCATAATGATAATAATAATAATTATTGTTTTTTTATATAGCGTTTTTCTAGCATAAATGCTACTCAAAGCGCTTTACAATACATTGTGACAAAAATAAAACAAAAGTCATTCATCTCAGACCTTGCAAGATGAAGTACGTGTTAGGAGTTCTTTTGTATTAACGCTGAGCGGATTGTGAGGACCAGTCAATGTCTAACACAGGAAGGAAACACCCTAAAATACAGAACAGGAACGATAAATACCATTTATTTAAGAAATGAATTAAATAGCAACCCAAATTGTACTGTATAACCTGGGTTGGGGCAGTTTACGCTTGATAAACTGCGAAGCAGTTTATAAAAAAGCGATAACTGCTCCAACCCAGGTAATGGCAGTATAATTTGGGTTGCTATAAATTTAATCCATTCCTTATAATTTAATTTTCAATCATTAAGAATATAAAACGAGACAATTTCTCCTTTTAAAACGCCTTCAAATTGTTCTTATTTTAAGCGTAACGTCAAGAGGATTGATACGATTTTGACGTATTTGATAATTGTTTTCTAATTTCTTGTAAGCTTAAACTCTCCGCGTACTGTAAAGCTAGGGTAAGACGAAAATTGGTCATAAAACACTTTACTAAAATTACAGTTACATATCAAACGTTTATATATCACATACACTGCACCTACAGGTTCACTCTGGTTGGCTACTTCTGGTCAGTAACTGTATGGTTTCAGCGACATAATACTTTTGGTACCTTTTTCACCGTCACCATTTCTGTTTCCTCCTTCTTACCTTAATTCTTTGGTTTGGGTTTGGGAACTTCTCTATAACATTCCAATATAAAGCCTAGATACCTGAGTTCTTATACACTTGCTGATAAAGCTCAAACTTTTTGATGTCAACTTCTTGCAGTTGACTTTAACCAAATTGCCTAATTTTCATGCATTATTTACATAATAAAGACAACATGAAAATTGGTTGTTCATGTGTTTTTCCATTTTTTCCCCCAACCAAATATACACACTGATTTAAAAATGTTATATTCAGTAAGTGCAAGTGTACCTTCTCTAAATATTCGCGTCTCCTAAATCAGAAAACATGAAACCATAAAATCCAAACACGTCCCCTCCGAAGAACTTGATATTGTGGTCGGAGCAGATTTTGTTTATTTCCAGGAGAGTGGACTGTTTACAACACATGACACACACGACGTCAATCTTGGTGAAGAAATCGTCAACTTTCTCCTCTACACACTGTGTGTTTGCCATTACTTAGTGAGGACCGCGGCAACCGTTGATTTTGAGGTGGAACACTATATGTGTGTGTTTGAGAGTTTAGATTTTACTTATTTTGAAATTCTTGGATTCTTCTGATTTTTAAATGTTTGTATGGTGCTTAACAAAAGTTTACTTTTAGAATCAACAAACAACAAGAAATCCAATCTTGTTTCTTGATTGTGGATTCATTGCAATGAAGTCTACCTGAGGATTTTCGATTTCAGTTCAGATAACAAGTATTTCCTTGTAAAAAAGTAAAAATAAGTACAAGGATTTCCAGTGCTAAGACAAATAAATCTAGTAACAAGAGACTTGTGGGCAACCTAAGTCATACCGGCTTTGATAAAAATCTTTTTTATTTCCTTAATTATATCATTCATTAACAAAAGCTCAAATTGAGGCTCTAACACTCCCAAATTAAATAACAATATAACCAAACCTAGATCTGCAAGCTGGAATGTTTTAATCAATATCATTACAATCATGTAACTTGACTTTACTGTTTCCCTTGGATTAAAAAAAATTATACATGCATCGATCATTAAAAGTTAACCACATTTCGCCCACCCTAAACCCAGGGTCAGTACATCTTAATTAAGTTTCCATGTCAATATGATTTAATATTGCTCTACTAAACTTTTTTAAAATCAATAAACAAATTCTTACCAAAACTTTATCCTATTGTCTTATGCCTAAATTTGAATCTACACTATCACACAATGTTTCTGTTAAAATGACTGATCATGGTCATGCTGATATAAAGAATACTTTTTCCAAGCTCAATATATTCACATGTACACAATGGATCTCCTATTTGGAGCTGAAACTACCCCAAGGGACCATGATTTGAACTGAACACACTGAATTTTCACTACCCCAGAATGTTTTTACATTGATGCACTTAATTATGGCCAGGCTGTTTTGGATTGAACTACAGATTAGCCAATGAAATACATGTATTAATAAATCAAATGACTTACAATTATAATTTCTTTTCATATTTCTTCGTACTTTAACAAACTACATTACTACAAAAGTTATTGCAAAATTTCATTTCGAAAATTATATTTAAACAGGGAGTGGCTTAATTAATAGATTAATGGAGTCCTGGTATATAACTTTTTCTTTTCATTAAAACTTTATAAAACATCTCAAAGAGTTCTGTGTGAAAGCCAGAAACATTGCAAATGTCTCCAAGGCGTTTAAATCTCAGTAATATGCCAGGAATTATAAACATCTGACAGGTAGATAACACAGGTAAGTGGAACACGTGATCAAAGTATGTACTGGAGATCAATAGGACGACGCCATTACTGAAGGTAATAAACATGGCAGTAATTGAAACACTTTGAAATTTCAAAAAATTGTTTAGAGATTTAAGAAACCATTGAAAACCTTACCAATATGGAAATCTTTGAATAAATCTTGAATACATGATATTACTCTACATATAGAGGACTTGAAATAAATTTGGCTTGCAGGACTATGGCCTTTGAAATTTTAACCTGGGCAGGTACTTGTACGGGGCATCAAACCTTTAGTTCAGTGTTTTCTTATGCAATACAACATTCATCTGATATACTTGTTTACTTTGCAAGGATATGCATCGAGGTTTTGTTGTATCTTGTTTTGTCAAATTGTACTATATCAACAGAACTCTGAAAATATTACTATGAACTTTATTATGGTTTTACTCGCGATGTAGTGGCAGTGAGATTTCTGGTTACTGAGTTGAACAGTAAATATTTAAGGAATGTAACAACAAGAAGCCCACGGTCCACATCGCTCACTTGAGCAACTGACTATGTAAAAGGAAACATTAGTTCATAATTGTATTATAAAAATCGGTTTCGGTAAGGGGGTATTTAAACAAACTAAAATCTACATTTCCTTAGAATGCTTTTGTGAAACATTTTGGTTTTGTTGTTTATGAGATGAACATTTTTATTGTTTATTGCCTTTGTATTCATTTGTCCACTTTATGGCTCCTCTCGATTTTTACCATGAATTCCTATGTTAAACCTTCATCACCCATTGTGGCTGCACCCTTGCCAAACGGGCCATGATTTGAACAAAATTAAGTTTTCCCTTTCAGAAATTGCTTCTGCAAAAGTTTAATCTTTCCTGGCCCAGTGAATCTTAAAAAGATTTTTTTTTATTTATTCTTATGTTGAACTCAAGATAACCCATTGTGCCCCCACCCTTCCCCCGGGGTCATGAGTTGAACAAACGTAAATCTACACTACTTGAGCCTTCGGCTCAAGCGAGCTTAAAAAGTAAAAAAAAGAATAACAATTTATAGCTCTGGTGGATATTGTTGCATTAATCTGGAAAATACATGCATGACAAAAATCATAACATGCTTCAGGTATACAATGTGGTTCTCTAGTCTAATAAACGTTGTATTGCCCTAAAACCCATTCAAATTAAATGCATAACTCATAAATTATTGTTGAACTTTTATTGTTTCAGTCAAAAAATCTTAAGATGGACCCCCGTACCAGTTCCCAAGACGTGATGCGATGTGACTTTTGTAAGATCGCTGCAGTACAGATGCACTGTGATACATGTCTTGTTAAACTGTGTATAGCTTGCGTAGGGAAGCATATGATTTCTGATGAATCCAAGGACCACAAGGTCGTCAAATTTCAGTCCAGGAATTCTACCCCCCTCTACCCTGGATGTACAACTCATAGCAGAGAACGATGTAAAATGTATTGTAAACAATGTGATATCCCTGTCTGCATCAGTTGCCTTGAATTTAATCAACATTTGGGTCATGAATTATCTAAAATCCTGCGAGTTCTCGATGAAAAGAAGGCCATGGTAATGAAAGAAAAATGTGAATTAAATGATACAATTTATCCCACCTACCAGAACATTGCCTCTAATGTACAAAACAGAATGAGTCAATTAGCAAGGGAATATGGAGATCTTTCAACAGCCATAACAAAACATGGAGAGGACTGGCACAGAGAAATTGACAGACTTGTCAAGAAACTTAAAGCTGAAGTTGATGAGATGAAAGACACACAGATACAAACTCTACAGAAACATCTAGATGAAATAAACAAGACAATGTCTGACATCAAGGATGAAATCAATTTAGTTGCAATAGACACTAATGACTTGTCAAAACAGTTAAGTGAAACATCCAATGTACACAGATACAGAAATCTTCCACCCAAAATTATGCTTTCTTTTCCCAAATTTATTCCAGGAAAAATCCAAGGAGAAGAACTAAATATAATGTTTGGAACGGTATCATCAAGTTCTTTGAATTTAGATAAAAATGGCTACAGCATGAACACAACACAGAATTCACCAGAAGCTGGAACCTCTCCATTCAAACAGCTGCTTGATGAACCAGATATTGTCACCACCACAGCCACTGGCTATGGGTATTATAGAGTTTACAATGTGGCCTGTCTGAGTGATGAAGAAATCTGGACAAGAGGACATCACTACACCATGCAACTCTGCAGCATCAATCAGGGATCACTACTCAAGTCAATCAACACCAAGTCAGGGAACGTACCATCTGATATAGCAGTGACAAAAAGTGGAGATCTAGTTTATACTGATTACAGAGATAGAACTGTAAACATTGTGAAAAATGAGAAGATAGAGGAGGTGATCAGACTACGTACCTGGAGACCTCAAGGTGTTTGTAGTACCTCCTCTGGTGACCTTTTGGTTATCATGGACAGTGATGATTACAAACAAACGAAAGTTGTTCGTTACTCTGGTTCCGTTGAGAAACAAACCATTCAGTTTGATGATAAAAGTAAACCCCTCTTTTTTTCCGCTGATAATTTCAGATACATAACTGAGAACAGGGCCCTGGACATCTGTGTGTCTGACTCTGGAGCTTATGCAGTAGTGGTGATCAATCAAGCCGGGAAACTGAGATTCATATACACTGGACATACTTCTGCCTCAAAGAACAAACCATTCAGTCCACGAGGAATCAGCACAGACAGTCAGAGTCACATCCTTACAGCTGATTATAACAATGACTGTGTCCACATCATAGACCAGGATGGACAGTTCCTCCGTTACATAGACTGTGAACTGAATGAACCCTGTGGACTGTGTATAGATACAAATGACAATTTGTTTGTTACTCAGTGGGATAAAGTGAAAAAAATTAAATACCTGCAGTAAAATGCATCACTTTTTTCACTCAATCGGGAAACAGTCAAGTGAAGAATATCAAGTATCTGCAATGAAATGCATGACTGTGTTGTGTTCTATTTAATTAAGTTTTCTTTTAATTTTTTAAAGGAACTGTAGACACTAAACAAAATAAATTGAGTGAAGAGTGAAAATAAAAAAAGCTAAACATGGTACATTCTTCTAATTATGCCAAAAATACAAGCCCTATTAGCTATACAGCTAAGCTTAATAATCCGTGCCCTGCTTTTTTTTATAATCATTTTTAAAAATATTTCTTGACTTTGTAAAAGATATGTTAATGGTCATTTAACAACTTAGCTTTATGAAAAACCAGATGACTAACTTTTCAATCATCAACTTTCCTTACTTATGCAGCAATATTATACCTTCATCATCTGCATACGGAGTTTATATATCTCAGTTGACTCGATACGCAAGAGCATGCTCTACGTTGGAACATTGTTTTTCAAAACTAGGTAAACTATTGACAAACAAGTTGCTGAAACAAGATAATCAGAAGTCTTGTTGAAAGTCATTATTACTTCTATGGTTCTATGGTTGAACATGACCTTTTCAGCAAATACAATATATCATTAAATCAAATTCTGACTGACGTTCTTCATAGTCTAACTGTTAGGCAATTATTATATCAGCATGATATTGTGGACCGAATTTTTCTGTTAATTCTTGAACATGACAAGGAGCACATGGCAGACGATATGGTGGGCAGGGGAAGTTCGCTCCTCCACGGCACCTGATCCCACCTCTGATGTTTTAGATTACAGACTCTGTAGTATCTTTCATTTCAAGCTTGCAGGAATATATGGTATGGGCATAAAAATGAAAATAACCATTGTTAATTGACAATTCACCGCTAATATATCTTAATTTAAAACATTTTTTAATGATAATAAGAAACATCTAATTTTGAATATAATTTTTCAAATTGTCTTGTATACCAAGCAAAGTATGCAAGAACATAAAGAAAAAGACAACTCTGGATACAGAATGTTTATCTACTCTGCATTATTTAATATTTTCTTTTATTACCTAATCAAATGAATTTTGTTTTATAACAGGTTTAATATTTTCATCTATTCTGTATGAGTTTTCAGTTTTTCGTATGATTTAAACCGATCTGTTGACTGCCAGGCAATAGACTTCGATCTATTGACCGGTCAATAGACTGTGCGTTCTACTGACCGGCAACTTATTTCGAAAAAAAAACGATCCGGGTTTTGAATTTAGTTGTTTGTAACATTGCACAGACATGATAAACAATCATCTTATTCATTCTTCGGACATAGTTTTTAAAAATGGTATGATTTTAATGGTAGGATATTTTATTTAATGAGAGTAACTTAAATTAATACACTAATGGACGTAGAAACCGGTCATTCGGATGAGCCCGTACATGTATAAACCGTGGCAGTTCCTGTGGCATTCGTACGAAACGACTGTATATCGAGGATCAGACAGGCAAGCCAGTCTAAGTAGGTGAACTGCTGACACGAAAAAGATCCCTTACTGCTCAATGGTCGTAAGTGCAGATTATGTAATAGTAAGATCATATGAAGAGAAATCTTCGTCATGAAGAATGGGCGGAGCGAAGCGGAGCCCATTCTTCGTGACGAAGATTTCTCTTCATATGATCTTACTGACTTAGAACAGAACCTCAGCTAATCAAATGCATGGGTTAAAAATAAACTCCTCCCTTTTCTGTGTCATATATAAAGCTCAACTTGACCGCTCGTTGTACATATCGAGCACGCAATCAATACCGAACACACGCGGTTTCAGAATGGACTCCCAACCCATTCAGGTTAGCACGGGATTATATGAAATACCTTGATTTATTGGGGAAATAGTATGGTGATGATATAAAATTTACTGAACTAATGAATACCATAGGCGTCGGAAGCAAATTAAAAGTGTGTGTGTGAGAGGGGGGGGGGATGGGTTAAACCAACAAAAAAGGTAAACCCCAATTTTCAATCCTACATGAATACCCATGTAACAAGAATCGTAATATCTACATTTTTGAAAAATGATTGTGTTAAGACGACAAGGTCCTAGTCAGTAGGAGTGGGTATGGCTTTCTACGTAATATCAAATAAAAATTTGATGAAAATTGTGATTAAATCTCTCTTCAAAGACAAGGTTTGTCTCTGATATACATGACGATGGTTGAATTTTCTGTATGTACCGAAATGTGAAAAAAATAATATATTCAAAAGGGCGACAAAAGATTACAGTGGGAAAAAATGTAGCAAGGTCTAGAAAGTTTAAATATCATGATTGTAAACAGCACGTGGGTTTTGAATAGTTTCTTTTTGTGTGCTGAACAAAGACCAATGAAGACACACCCATATAACTGTCAAGTGAACCAATCAGACACCGTTGAATTTTTCAGAATTAGAAGAATTATTCACCATGAAGAATCAATTCTTCGAGAGAAATGGAACCATTTGATTGGCTGAATAAGTAGGTTATGTTCTAAATGTATTTATTGAAGTTATCACAATACGTGTATCAATCGAAAACATGTTTATCTGGTGTATAGGAAGAGTGTCGGTCTGATTGGTTAAAGTAAATGTATTTATAGAATACCTGTTCTACAGGTATTCTGCTAAAGCACGCACGCTTTAGAGAATATAAAAGTTAAATGTCATTTGAAGGCTCTATCTCACTGTACTCAGAGGTTTCAATACACTGCCCCCATGGATTATGAGCGGCATATTAAATTATTTTCTATTGCTGACGATACACAGGGAGGAGTTCTTTTGTTACTTTGATCATTAATACCAGTACATATTGGATCAAAACTCATCTTCACATTATTACAAAATGAATTTTTGGATGATTCAGTACCCTACCACTGCCCTAATGCAAGAAGACGACAAACTGTAGATAATTTAATTTTTGTGTCATTTTATTTTTTGCAAGATAGTCATTCCCTATATTACCGAGAGAAAATATTCACAAATTTTAGCTAATGCTCTATATAATCTTTAGAAATTTAAATATACCCGAGATTGATTTTTTACGAGCACACTGTCTCTTTACGTGAAAATCAAATTCCTGGGAATAAAAAATGATTTGCAATACCTGGCGAAGTCATCTGACAGTAGGGTGGGGCTGAGTTTCAGTTTCTCCAGGGTCGCTGTTTTCTGTCCATTAATAGCTTAATGTCGCTCTCTTTCTGTTTGACATCAGGTCGTCTGTTGTTGTTATTCATAAAGTCGTGTTACATAAACAAAAATTCATTTTGTAAAATACTGTTAGTTGAAAATTCCAAGTCAAGGAGTCTGACATATTGTATAGGCAGGAATTTCAAACGGGATTCAGTTTTGGCATTTTAGTAACTGAAGGATGTTGAGATCACTAAATTTAAGTAGTGCTAAAACTATTCCTTTTCAAAGTTTGTTTTTATCTTTCCATATACCATAGAATCACTAAAATTACTTCTCACTAAAACTAAATACTGCTTCTTGAGATAAATAACTAAATTTGCACTTTAATAATAAATAACAATTTTGTGTGAATCAATCTGTAAATAATGATCCTTTTTTTAAAAAAAACTGACAATGAAGAACTCAAAAATTAAATCAAAGACAAAATAAAAGAAGAGTACCATTTATCTTTTGACCTTGCATGATGGAGTATGTGTAGGGAGTTCTTTTAAGTTTACGCTGAGCAGATTTTGAGGAACAAACAAAGTCTAACGCAGTCTGCAGTCGACTAAAGGAAACACTCTTCAACATAAAACAGAGACGATATATACAATTCATTGCTTTCTTCCTTTTAAGCTTAAAGCTGAACGCGATTCGTAAAAGGAATGTGTCCTCCATTTTTGCTCCCGATTCTCGCCACTCTGCAGACCCTTATACAAAGGGCAAAACTTAGTCACTGGTCATTGCAATCAGTTGACACCAGTGAAGATGGACGTATGCTACACAGCACTCGGTTGCGAGAATAATAATGTAATACTTTGTCTAATGCAGTAAAATAAGATATTAAATAAATTTACAATTATACTTGTACAGGTCAGTGCAGTATACAAACAACACAGATACAAATAACTGTTTAAAAATGTAAACTAAGGAAATGCAAGATAAACAGCACGAACACGGGTCTCCATTCCACGCCGATACCCGTGACAATAAACAGTCAGGTGTGACGAACGCGACGAGTATACCTTAGTGTTGAAGTAACGTAGATAAGGATATCAAAAATGGCGTTTGCCTATTTACGAGTCGTGTTCAGCTTTAAACTTTAAGTGTACTGTAAAGGGTAAAACAAAAGTTGGTCATAAACATTTTACTTAAAATTAAAGCTACATATTAAAAGTAGGTCACATATCCTGTACCTACAGGTTCACTCTAGTTGGTTATTTTTGGTAAGTACTGTATGATAACAGTAACGTATAAATGTTTGGACCTTGTTCAATGTCACCATTTCTATTCTTTAAAAATCTTCTTCTCAAGAACAGCAAACCAGAATTGCTCATATTTATATGGAAGCATCCTCAGGTAGTGTAGATTCAAGTATGTTCAAATCGTGACCCCCGGGGGTAGGGTGGGGCCACGATGGCCGTCCAAGGTTTTATATAAAAATATATAGGAAAACTCTTTAAAACTCTTAAAAACCCGGGGGTAAGGCGGGGCCAAACTTTTGGATTTAAACTTTTCAATAGAAAACCAATTTCTTCTTTGTGGCCCGTGGGCCTCTTGTATAGCTGCTGGTTCCCCCTCCTCTTCCTTTGATTTGGGTTTGGGAACTTCTCTGTAACCTTCCATAGCAATAGAATTCTAAATACCTGCTTTTGTATAAGTTCAAACTTTTAAGTCATCTTCTAATAGCTTACTTTGACTAAAATGCCTAACTTTCAGCAATTTCTCTCCAAAGAGCGTATTTCGCTCTGCTACAAATCCTCTGTCAAATTCTAATTGCCAAGATTCTTGGCAAAACTTTCCTTTACCTTTTCCATCAATTAAGTTTTAAATTGTAATAGTAGGTTTTATATTAAATTTATTTATAAAAATTAATGACAGATATGGCTAATTCGCCACATCTTTAATTTTCACTGTTTTTGGAGGTATGAAGAGACCCAAGAATTCTTGTCAAAATTCTTGTTTAAAATGTCAAATTCATAACTACTCAAAAATTCTTCATCCATCAATTCAAATCCCATTAACCAAAAAAAATTTCCCCACGTAAATATGTGAAAATATGTTCTACAGCAATCAAGACAACATGAAAATATTTTTTTCATAGTATTTTACATTTAATTTTCATACTGATTGCAAAATTTATATAAGTACGTATATACCTACTTTGAATATTCGTGTTCTCCTTAATCAGTAAACATAAAACCATAAAACCCAAACACATCTCCGAAGAACTCGATATTGTAGTCTGGGTAGATTTTGTTGATTCTGAGGAGAGTAACACGTGGCACACACGACGTCAAACTTGGTTCAGAAATTGTCAGCTTTTCTAGTCTACACTGTGTCTGCCGTCGCCTTTACCGTAGGATTTGACTGATCACGGTAACTCAGTCGGTAGAGCGCTTGCTCTGTGGTCGGGAGGTCGTGAGTTCGTATCTCGGCCGCGACTGACCTAGTCGATAAAATGGGTAGCAACTGTTCCTTTGCCATGCGCTTTGCATTTTGAAGTGAAAGTTGCGGGTCCTTCGGATGAGATCTTTAAAACGGAGACCCCGTGTCAGTGGCAGGCGTGGTCACGATAAAGATCCTTCACTGCCCAAAGGTCCTGAGTGCCGAGTAAAGGTTAAAATTTGAAGCCCTCGTGACGTCTCCATATGAGTGGAAAATTCTCGAGAGGGACGTTAAACTTAAACAATAAACAATTAATCAATCAATCAATCAACCATAGGAGTCAGGTCACTTCAACTTGTCATTTTATAAAGAAATAATCGACTTTTTCATCTTTAAGAGTTATCTCTCTCATCAATGAACCTTAAAACTTTTTTGAAGTTTCTTGTATCAAACTTCTACAACTTACTGAAATTAATTTGGCAAGATACTAACGCAGCTATATAAACATGATAAACGTTAGCATTATTTAATCTAATTTGTAATATTCCTGAACACTAACTTTCAATTCATCACACATCAATTCATATATTCTTCTCGTGGGTAGTGTTGAATGTCAACAGATCTTTGACTAATGCATGGTGAAAATAAGTTACCATCTTATCCCCCTTTCTCTTGTCCAAGATATTGCAATTCTGCAGGATTTTTCATGGTCTATACCCTCCAAATCTGTTCTCTTTGGTATTATAAGCATTTCTTTGACAACGATATCTTTCAACTAATAGTGTACATGTTCTTCTTGTATTCTTCTTTACCTATGCTAGTATGTTTAAGATTCACTTCTTTCATGTTATGTAGCATTTTCAAATTAGACTGATGTACAAGTACTGTTACATATCCAAATAACTCTGTCATATTCTTACAACCAATTCCCTCTTAAAACTAACGTTAACCCATATTTATGTTACAAACAATACATCTGTGAATACAGTATATTTAAACAAGAGGCCCACGGGCCTTATAGGTCACCTGAGTATTGTGTAACAAATTTAAAATTTTGGTTCGCGTTTTAAACCAGAGGCCCTTAAATTCACAATTCTGAAAGTGGCACCATTGGTTTTAATAAATATAAACTTAGCATGCTTACTCTATTTACTTAATACCCAGAGGACCAAAAGGAAAATGCACTTTTACTATATAACAAGTTTTGCACCTCGCCCCAGAGGAACCACTGACCCTGGGGCCACATATTTCAAAATTTTATCATAAAATGGTTGATTAATACCAAAGAGCAGATTTCAAAGCATCAATTTATTTTAAGACTATGTAACCCCCCTCCCCACCCCCGCGGGGTTTGGGGCATAAAAAATAAATACTTTGCTATTTTCTTCATCATAAATATATATACTTGGATCGTTGACATAAAACCCAGGAGCAAAGGAAAAGATTTTCAAAGAATAAATGCATTTTTACAATATAATCAAAGGAGCCCTATCCTTACACCAGAACCCCTGACCCTGGGGCCATGTATTTCACAATTGTTGAAGAGGCAATCTTACTCATCATAACTATGTACTTAGTTCGTTCATTTAATACCAAGAAGTAGAGAATAGAGATTTTCAAAAAGTAAATGCATTTTCACTATATGTACTCACTAGTTAGTTTTTTAATACCCAGGAGCAGATAAGATTTTTAAAGAAATAGTGCATTTTCACTATATAATTTATATAGCCCCAACCTAGCACTAGAACCCCTGACCCTGGGGCCATGAATTTCTTTTTTTTTTGGTGGAGGACTATATTCTCATTACATTCATGCCAAGAATTTGCCTGCTTGATGTCTAGGAGTAAAGAAGAAGATTTTTAAAGATTGCAATAATGTTAGTAGTTTTGGTCCCACCCCTCAGGCCCAAGGACGGCGGGAACTATAATATTCGGAATTTATGTTTTCCTTTATCCATAGATGCTGTATACCAAATTTGGTTGAAATTGGTTTAGTGGTTTCGGAGAAGAAGCTGAAAATGTTCAAATGTTACACGACAGACAACGCATGACGGACAACGGACGACGACGGACGAAAACGTATAGCAATAGGTCAACTGAGTTACTCAGGTGACCTTAAAAAAGGACTAGTACTATATACTTTACAGAACCTTAGTGTTAAATAACTCATTCAAGCATTTGGATCAGGTGAGGACTCAAAACATGAAGTCATACTTACATAAATTTTAGTCCTTGATCATTACTTTTCATTCCTATAATATATCAATAGTATGACTCCATCTGATTGTATGTAGATGGACGTTTAATTTCACCAGTAACTCGTGAACAAACAATAGCTGTCATTCCCTGATTGCAGTCATAAATAATTCATATTAAGGTATTCTTTTGCCTGCTTTCAAAAACTACAGCCGTAAACAGAATAATAGGAATTCATGTTTAATATTTTATTAACAATAACAACTGACAAAATGAGACGAATTACAATACAGACAAACTGCATTTCATCATAATGTCCTATTACGTGTCTTAAGGCGTGATAAACTCTGGTTCAAAGGTTAAAATGTTGAGACTTTGTCTACTAAGCGACTGTCCTCTATCTCGTTGTATAGGAGATTTTGTCCACTAAACCACTCCACTCTATCCCGTTGTAGAAGAAGAAATTATCGTGAGGCTGGTCCTTCAGAGATACAGCCTGTAAATATATAAAACAAACATAGATAACCGAGATACTATTGTATTCAGAATTAATAAGATTACTGTTACAACCTGTAAATACATAAAACAAACATACATAACCGATATACTACTGTGATCAGAATTAATAAGTTACAGTCTGTAAATATAGAAAACAGACATACATAACCGAGATACTACTGTATTTAGAATTGATAAAAAAAATTAGCGTGAGGCTGGTATTTCAAAGTTAATGCCTGAAATATAGAAAACAATACACTTATTTAGGGAGACTACATTCCATGATAAAGTCCAATTACATGGCTCCAGGTTCAGGACAAAATCCACTTAAGAGGTTAATATGCTGAGATTTTGTCAACTAAGGGTTAAAATTTCTAAAACAATTTAGAGTTTTAGAATGTTAATATATTAGTTCAAATTTCTAACTTTCGAAATCTCAATCTGATTTGTTGTTTTGAAATTCAACATTTAACTACAAAAATTTAAATTTCCAAATTTCCAAACAGGTTTTAGAATTTTAAGTTTTTCGACTTTTACCTTAAATACTCAAAATTCAAATTTCCCAAAACAAATTTTGTATTCGAAACTTTATAGTTTTAATCTTCCGTTTGTTTAGAAAGTTTACGCTTAACAATATAAAATTTGATACCATTTTTTTCTTTTGATTATTTAAAATTTACTTCAATCTTCCAACTTTCAAACGCTTTAGATATTCAAAATTTAGAATTTTGATTTAAAAACTCAACTTTCAAATACGCGGGTATGTTAAAGAAGCATATGCCATTTTAGGGCAATTTAGACTTTTTAAAGAAAATTAAGTTTGATAATTTACCAAAACCGCTGATAAACGTAAACTTTTATTATCTGATGACTAAAGATAAAAGAGTGTCTAAAGCAATGACGTGCACCACTACCACGGCATCACGTGACTTCTATTAATAGCGAAATTTTCCTTAAAGGTACTTGGACACAGATTTGAAGTTAATATTTTCTCATTTTTTCTGTATAATATCACGAATTATATATTTTAATAGCATTTCACACAAAAATGAATTAAAAATCTTATTTCATTTAAAAGTTATTAAAACTTTAATTTTTTTGGCGGGTTTGATTGACACATCCTTGCACTTTCACAAATTTTTGACTTTATTCATAATCCTTAGGAAAAGTGGCAATTTTGATGTGTTTTAATGAGAAATATTAAAACTTTTATCAAGATAAATAATTTTAGTCAGAGTAGAAATGTTAGAAAGCAAAACACCTTCACAAGTATCGTCATTCCGAACTAAGAGATGCGTACAGAGTTTAGCAAATCGAGCACACTCGTGTTATGTACACAGTTTTTGTAAACAGGGCTCGAGTTCTGTTATTGTTTATATTTAGAATTCACCGGGTGCGTTCAATCGTCACAGTCTGTTTACCACAACTGCACGGACTGACAATATATTGTGTGTTTGTTTTGCTTTCGAACGTGTCTACTCTGAATTTTCTGGATTACAGTATTAATATTTTTCATTTATACAAAACGAGATTGCCACTTTTCCGAAGGATTAAGAATAAAATTAAATTTGTGAAAATGCAAGAATATGTCAATCAAACCCGCCGAAAAATTTGAAATTTCAATATCTTTGAAACAAAATAAGATTTTTAATTAATTTTTGTGTGAAAAGCTATTAAAATATATAAGTCGTAATATTATAGAGAAAATAATAACTTCAAATCTGTGTCCAAGTACCTTTAATAGAAAAGCTAACAGAACAACAATACCCCGGAGTTTAATAATAAATTTCTTTGAGTAAATAATGTTGTTGAAAAACATCTATTTTGCCTAAAAAGTGCTGCTAAAAAGTCCAACTATCCCGTTAGTAAAATAATTATTCCACACATTTGCAGGAAACGTTACCCGATGTTTTGGATTTTTTACATATGAACCCTGATTTTTCATAAAATCATGCTTAACTCGGGATTCTAGCAGCACTTTCAAACTATTTTAGGAGGCAAACTTTTCATACGTACAAATTTTATGTTTTGAAATATTCAGCTTATTGTTGTTCTGTTGCATTAATTTTGTCACAAATGACGAGGAAAGGCCGACCGGGATAAATATATTGCTGACTGTCTTCGAAAGAGAATAAAATCAATGAAAATAAATTAGCATACCTATTTTATTAACTAAACTCCATATGAATATCACAAGATATTAACAATGTTTGCTGTTAAACTCCATATTACGTGTCTTTGTACATGCCGTATTAGCCAAATTCTCTTTACACGGCATGATCAATTCCCAGGTTACTTGATGTACACATATGACGTCATCGGTGGTAGATTTTAATCAAAATGACAGAAAACAGCATTACAAAATAAGAGCAGTTTATTTTTGTTAATTTCATGTTTTTATTCATTTTCTAGAGTTAAATTACAGCTCTAAATACTATTATTATACCTCATTATAAATATTCTACACAACGCGTTATCTGATTGGTTCTAGGTTATCACATGATCGGGCCGTAAAACTTCATATTTCCCGTCGTTGGCACGCTTTTCATCATATTCCACCTCTTCGGAACACCTAGTGAATTTTCCCGCAATATACTTCTCGTTCCTTGAACGAAAACTCCCGAGAGTAGTAGACGTCACAATAGCCTGGTTGACGTCACAAAACTGCTGACAATATGTTGAACAAAGGGTTTTATAGTAATTTTACGTTAACAATGGTGTAAATTAGAGAGCGGTGCCGAATTTGAAAGTTTATGTTTATTTCAAAGGCTTTGCTTGTTTCGGTATAATAAACAATTCATTGCATGAATGTTCGGGAAACATGAAGACTTATTCAGCCAAGAAATATCATATTCCCCTCGGGCGAAGCCCTCGGGGAATATGATTTCTTGGCTAAATAAGTCTTCATATTTCCCTCACTATCATGCAATAAATGTATAATATTACGAAAACTTGTGTTTTAAATTTTGACGTCATCTCGCCTACTATGACGTCATAGTGTAGCACTGATTTAGTCAAGGTAGAATATTTTGTATGCTTCCTTATCCCCCCTGCGTAACAAAAACATTTTTTACATTTTGAGTTTTTAGAAGTTTACTTCAAACATCCAAAATATCAAATTCAATAACTAGTTTTAATTCTGGATATTTTAAGTAAAATTCTACAAACTCAAAGTGATATGTTATTAGAAATAAGAACATTTTAATCAAAATTCCAAAATTTTTGAAAATATTGAACGTGTCAGAATTGGATGTTAAACGTTTGAAGCTAATTTCAAGAAATCAAAAGACGAAAAATATTATCGAAGTTTAGATTTTTAAATGTAAACCTTCTAAACAAACAGTGGCATGAAACCTCAAACATTGAATTTTGAAAATTTAGGGTAAAAACTTTAAATATCAAAATTCTAAAACCTATTTGGAAATTTGAAAATTTAGATTTTTGAACTCAAATATTTAATTTCAATTTATCAAATCAGTTTCAATTTTCAAAATCAGAAATTTTAACTAATAGATTATCATTTGAAAACTCTCAATGATTTAAAAATTTTGAATTGTTACGTATTACTAGGAGCAATAAGCCACTGTCCTCTATCCCGTTGTAGAAGAAGAAATTATTGTCAGGTCGATCGTTTCAAGATACCGCCTGTAATTATATAAAACAAACGTATATTACACAGGTACATGTAATACTGTATTCAGAATTGATAAAAAGGTATTATGAGGCTCATCCTTCTAATGTAAAGCCGGTTATATAAATTAAACATAGAGTCAAATCTATAAATGTTCTTATATTTCTAAAAACAGCCCAGCTGAATGATTTTCTGATGTTTAAATACTACAATTTAAAATTGGATTCATTCAAATGTTGGTATTAGGGATGGGGTAATTGAAAAAAGTAATTGTACATGAGTGTAATTAATTACATTTTCATTGTAATTGGAAATAATTTGTAATTGAGTCTGTTTTAAATTACAAGTTATTGAATGTACTAAATACATTTTAAAAATAGCATGTGTTTTCAATTACTTTTTTTAAGGTATTAGGGGTGTAATAGCCATGACCTTGCATATGACTAAATTAAGCATAGTTATAATGAACAACACTTTTGGCAATATTTCCCTAAGTTTCATGCAAATTTGTCCATACATTTTTCTTATTTGCTCATGTATGTAATTTCCCTCTCGTCAGTGGTGCACCCTTAATGGACAAAAGGTAAAGATGTAATTTTTCTAGTTAGCCAGAGAACAGTTTAATGTTTCATGTCTTCAACTGTAACAATAAGCCCTAGGATTGAAGACATTCAATTTTTTTTAGTTGTAATCGAGAGAACTTGTCTGCTTTCAGTGACAATTTTAGCAATTATTTTTATAAAACCGTTTATAATATTCTGCCAAAGAAAAATATGGTAGGGATGATCAATAAGAAAATATTTTGAATTTTGTGTGACATGTATTTGTGATAATATAACCAAAAAAAAAAGAATTATTCTATCCACGATATTTATCTACATTCTACTTCAGAGTGATGTACCTCCAAAATGTAAGGCATTCTTTTTTTGTTAATGGTATAGGGTAGGTTGTAATGAATGACCTAATGAGTTTGAGCATATATAAACAAAAGATGATTGTAATACTCAACTAAATTCTTTCCTTTTGTGTTCCCTACCTGTCCCCATCGATCATTGTGGAACAAACTTGAATATACACTACCTCAGGATGTTTCCATATTGATGCAATTAATAATGACACAGCTGTTCTGAACAAAGCCTCAATTAAGCCGACCTAAATTATACGTTTTTCAATATCGTTTTACACTTTATCAAACTTAAATACCTCCAAAACTTGTCCAAAATTTCATTTGGAATAACCTAAAAAGAAAGGGTGGCAAAGTGAATTGAGATTTGTAGTATATAACTTTTTTCACATGGTATCTTTAAAAAAATATGTATAAAAGCCAGGAACATTTTCAATCTCTTAGAGGTATTTAAATCCTAACTAAATACTACTAGAATTCCAATAACGGCATGTCATTTTGCTTGATCGACCATAGTAAAATTTTACAAATTGGTACCCACATTAGTCTTCGATTGGATGTTTGATTTGAATGAAATCAAGGCTACTTTGCAAATGAAGCACAGAATCCAACAATACCCCAGGAACATTGACCAACGATATTGAATGATTGTTTACCAGTGCAGCATTTGTACTTAGCAGCAACACGTGGTCAGTCAAAGTCCTTTTTCTGTCCTCAAAAATCGTGTGGTATTTGTTGAAATTAGAACAAATAGAGTTAATATGCATGAAGACATTTAAACGTGAAATAAGTAAGACTATACTTCGCTAACAATATTCTATATAGCGATCAATTTCATTATTACAATGATTAAATCTTGCTTTGCCAATCCACATGTGATAATTGTTCACTGCATTCTCATAACTAAATAATTAAGTATGATTGGTCTGTTTTGTAAGTGGTAACACTGCATTCTGTATTTCAAAAGCAAAGTAGTATTGCTTTCATTCAATCGATGAGTAACATAAAATAAATATGTGAAACTTAAGCACGATCGATTAAGCATGGTGACGCATGGTGGTGTAGACTGGGAGGAATAAAGACCTGTAAGGTTGTGGATACAGGTAAGTTGGTCACTTGATTAGAGTTTATACACGTCAGCACTAAGAGTTCGATGGACGTTCTAGGTCATTACTGAAGTCAGTGTTCAAATACTTTCCAGAAAAGAGCTAGAGTTCTGCAACTGCCTCAGGTATACAATGTGGTTTTATTTTCTGAGAAAAGTTTGTCTTCACCATCAAACCTATTAAATAAATGTATAAACTGATATTAATGTTTAACTTTTATCGTTTCAGTCGCAGAATTTAATGATGGACCCTTGTACCATGCGATGTGACCGTACCACTGCCCAAGACGTGATGCTATGTGACCTGTGTAAGATCGCTGCTGTACAGATGCACTGTGATACATGTTTTTTCAACCTGTGCACAGCATGCGTTGGGAATCATATGATATCTGATAAATCTAAGGATCACAAAGTCGTCAAATTTCAGGAGAGGAAATCCACTCCCGTCTACCCTACATGTACAACTCACAGCAAAGAACGATGTGAAATGTACTGTAAAAAATGTGACATTCCTGTCTGCATCAGTTGCCTTGAATTAAATCAACACTTCGGTCATGAATTATCTAAAATCTTGCGAGTTCTCGATGAAAAAAAGGACATTTTGATTAAAGAAAGAAATGAACTAAATGATACAATTTATCCAACCTACCAGGATATTGCCTCTGATGTACAAAACAGAATGTGTGAGTTAGAAAATGAATATGGGGATCTTTCAACAGCCATTACAAAACATGGAGAGGACTGGCACAGAAAAATTAGCAAATTTGTCAAGAAACTTAAAGCTGAAGTTGATGAGATGAAAAACACACAGTTACAAACTCTACAGAAACATCTAGATGAAATAAACACTGAGATGTCTGACATCAAGGAGGAAATTGATTCAGTTGAAATGGCAATAGACACCAATGACATTTCACAACTATTCAGTAAAAAAACATCAATCGTACATAGATACAAAAATCTTCCCAAAAAGATTGTGCTGTCTACACCTAAATTTATGCCAGGAAGAATCGAAACAGTAGAACTCAGTAAATTGTTTGGAACTTTATCACAGAGTTCATTAACCACAGATAAACATGGCTACAGCATGACGACAACACAGAAATCACTAGAAGCTGGATCTTCTCCTCCAGTCAAACAGCTGCTTGATGAACCAGAGACTGTAACCATCATAGACACTGAGTATGATAGACTTTTCAATGTGGCCTGCCTGAGTGATGACGAAATCTGGACAAGTGGACGTGAAAACGCCATGAAACTCTACAGCATCAGTCAGGGATCACTACTCAAATCAATCACAACCATGTCAGGGAACTGGCCATTTGACATAGCAGTGACAAAAAGTGGAAATCTAGTTTATACTGATCATGATAGAACTGTGAATATTGTGAAGAATGAGAAGATAGAGGGGGTAATCAGATTACAGAAATGGATACCTAGCAGTGTCAGTTGTACTTCATCTGGTGACTTCCTGGTTATCATGGACAGTGATGATGGCAAACAAACAAAAGTTGTCCGTTACAATGGCTCAAACAGAAAGAAGCAAACCATTCAGTTTGATGATAAAGGTAAACCTCTCTACTCATCTGGTTTCTGTTACAGAAAGATAATTGAGAACAGGAATCTGGATATCTGTATTTCTGACAATGGAGCTCATGCAGTAGTGGTAATCAATCAGGCAGGGAAACTGATATTCAAGTACACTGGACATACACCTGCTCCAAAAACAAAACCTTTCAGTCCTCAAGGAATCACCACAGACAGTCAGAGTCACATTCTTACAGCTGATGTTAACAACCACTGTGTCCACATCATAGACCAGAATGGACAGTTCCTCCGTTACATAGACTGTGGACTGAGTCTACCCAGGGGACTGTGTACAGATACAAATGACAATCTATTTATTGCTCATCAAAGAAAACTGAGAAAACTGAAATATCTGCGTTGAATGGCATCACTGAATGTTGTAATCTAACACTATGGAAACTTGCATTAAGAATTCATTTTTTTAAGGGAACTATATAAACAATATACCAAAAGTCTGAAATGTTTTAATGACAAGTATGAAAAAAAATCATTTTTTTCTAAATTGAAGATAGCAGTGTATGTCAAATTAGTGAAACAGGAGTGAAATAAAAAGTCTTAGTTTTAAACAAAATGTCAGTTACAGTTTAAAACATTGTTGTATTGTATTGTTTCGAATTGACTAGACACTGTTGAACGTTTTTATCCAGAGTTGTCTCTGCTACTACGCTACTAACACCTCTGTCAGCTAACGTTGTACAACATTCTTGTACACGTTTTAAATAGTTAAAATTTGAAATTTAAATCTTAAATAACTATTGGAATATTGGTCATGTTGATAAAAATGAAGATTAGCATTTCCTTTAAATTTTACGTCCCTCAAAACAATTGTATTTTCATAGTTTGTAGGGGCTGTTTTGCTGAGTAAGTATAGGAAGTTTAATTTAAAATCCTCTAAAGAAGAAATGGTGTTTACCGATAAGAAATATAATTCAAACTGATAATTACTACAAATTTTCATTTTTTGTTCATATTTTTCGAGAATCGTGTACATGTATATCGAGTATTAACAGAGGTGTAATGGGAGCATAGTAGGAACTGGATGGAGAATGGTCAATGCAGATTGTCAAACTTATCTTTCTTCAACCAACAGAAAAACCATCAAGGATGTTATGAATTTGTATAAATATTAAACTATATATTAGACTAATTAGTGCATCTAAACTACCCCGGTACAACAATGACTCACTCTGTTAAAACAACGATCGATATTTGATTAGTCATGGTTATAAATACGTTATAAATGAAGTGATGGAATACAGTATAATCTTCAGCTAAACGATAAAATTGCCAACGAGATTGTAGAAGTAAGGTTTAGATTTGGAATTTCAATCCGTTTTGTCTTTGTTTTAATGTAATATTGTAATCAGTGCACCGCCTGTAACGTCGACGAAGTCGATATGAGCTTATGCTATATCCCCAGCGTCGGCGCCATTGACCCGGTTAAAGTTTTAGGAGCAGGTCCATTCCCAAGTAACTATCAGTCCTACCCGGACTACACTTGCCTGGATGCTGTATCTAGGGATGGACGCTACCAGACTAGCTTCGGATGCTGGATTTGACCTACATTTTCCAGATGAGAGAGGTTATTCCATAAACACTGTATGCCCTACTTGGACTAAACTTGCATGGATGTTTCATCTAATATGGACAATCAAAACTTTCTTGGATCTGGATTTGACCTTCATTTTCCAAACGAGTGACCAGGTTAAAGTTTTTTGAACACGTTAATTAATTCCCAATGAATCTTTAGACCTATTTTAACAGAACTTGCTTGAATATTGATGTCAGGATAAATACTAACTGTTTAGTAATATTATGTGAGATTTGCATTAAATTGAACTTAAACTGATAGCATTCGTCGAGGTGAGCTTCGTAATCTTTGATAACCTATGTTTTCAAATCATGAAAGTGAAGACATTTTCGAAATGGCCAACATAATCAAATGTGTTTACTACATATTTAATGTTAGTATGTGATTGTTTCAATCGCCAAATTATTTTAAAAAAAATAAAAATAAAAATAAACGAAATGTTTCACTACACCATCTTCCGTTTTAGTGCCAAATTGAAGTTGGGAGTTCAGAAGTAATTTTCCTCAATAAATATTTTTAAAACTTATTTTTTAGGTTTTTGTTTTCTATTTTTAATCGTACCGGTGATTGTTTATTTTGATTTGACTGCATAGATAAATATATTCAAGTTTTTACAAATATCATGAAGTAAACATCTCAACTTCGTTAAATTAAATGTTGCGTTAATTTAGTAAATTCAAAATATTTAACATTTCTTCATCTTCAGAAAAATTAGTTCTTAGACATGTATAAAATTACTTCTCAAAACAGACTTGTTCTAATACCTCTAGCTGAGACGCCGCCCGTGAATAAAAAACATTTTGATATAAAAAATATTATTTAAAATTTATTAAAATGTACTCTGTAGAGTAATTAAACAGAAAAAGAGAAATTTGTAAGTCTTTTCTTTGCACTTTTACGCAAACAATAAAATTAACAAACTTCTCTGGAAAACTTGTAACTATTCAATTGTGACGCAACATTAGTCAGGTGTATGACATCACTGATACATCGATAGAAAAGTGGATTCAACCTGAATAATATAGCCAATTTTAATCTAAATATTGCGTTTGGAGGCGAAAATGAATTCTATTTTGTAAATAAAGTTATTTTTGTTTAATAATTTTCTTTAGTCTATCGATTCTAAATTTTTCATTAGGATTCCCATAGTAAGGTGTTAAGCAGATTTACCGATGCCACGGAAAAAACTCTTGCATCGCAAAATTTCATAAAAATGTCTATATATTTTGCCAGAAAATTTCTACTATCAAAAGTGTTTTTCCCCTGATTTTACTTTGAAACAGAAAGATGAAATATTTCTAGATTCACAGGAAGAAAGAAGACCTTTCATCAGATCAACAAACTGATGTGTAAACATCAGACTAGTGTAAAAAAAAAAATCTACGAGAACTGATGCACGCAACATTACTTGCACATATTCTTCTCAGTAATTTATCTTATTGTGCTTTTGAAAAATCTGAAACGTTTAAATAAAAACTGGGTGGAGATAAGATTTTGATGTTTCCAAACAATATATAAGGATAAGGGCTTATTAATTTATCTGATATTGTCAGACGACAAAATTATATTGTACACAGAGGCACATTTACAATAATTATGTTACCCCATCTCCAATTAAAAACAAATAAAGAATGCATATATGACAACTTAAAACAACTACTTGAATTTTCAGGTTTCTATATTCGATTTCTTAACTTAATGGAAGAGAGAGACAACTCAAACTGAAAGAATGAAATTTAATTGCTTAAGGGACAATATCCCTCTGCTCCACATTTCACGACTTTTTTTTAAAATTCCAAACATTGATTTTCAGCAACAACTATAACATTCATATCAAATAAAAAATAGTTTGAAGTATGAAGCGTTGCTTACTTTTTCAAAAATGAATGATATGTCAAATCATGATTTGAAGAAAATTTGATATGGTCATAAGAAAGATCAATTATTTTCAATCTCACAATTAAATTAGAAATATAAGGTATATATAAAAATAATATTTACTCTCATACCTATCTAATTTCCTTTAGAAAACATACTGGAGCGATGCTTTTTAAATCAGAATATCAAATTGTTTTCTGTGCATGTAAAATAAAATGCATCCATAAACAAGAGTTATCGTTCCATTAGCGCCCTTGAAATCCTTTAAATGAAATAAAATATTAATTAAATGCTTATAAACAATTCTGCGGATGTTATTTCTGTACAATTAAAAGACTTACACGTTTAGAGATAGATTTTTTTTATCAATTTACACCGTTTAAAGGAACTGAGTATAAATGTTTTAGGTAAACTATTAAAAATAATTTTTGAATATACTAGCAATAGAACTAGAAATCAACCTCTGAACGATGGGATAGGTTTGCTTGAGTTAACAATAAAATGGTCCATATGATAGAGATCTGTAAACTCTGGCATGACAAATTACTGAATTTCATGACAAAATGTCTGCAGAAAGTTATCTTTCTTATCTGTAGAGTTATCTCTATTATCAGAGTATCAATGAACCTTAAAGGGTTCTTTTATAATGTCAAAATGGATTTATACCATAATACAAATGTCGATATAACGTTCTGTACAGCTGTGCATCAATTACCTAGTATGCTCATAGTTGATTATATCTAAATGTTTCTGTCTAGGCTTATTTTTTGCCTACATCAGACGACCGGTATAATTCTACGAACTATCATATTCAAGCTTTATATTACATAAATATCCCCCCGTGGGGATCCGGGTTAGAATAGGTCCTCAGTACCCCCTTGCTTGTCGTAAAAGGCGACTAAATGGGGCGGTCCTTCGGATGAGACCATATACAGTAAAACTCGGTTATAACGAAGTCATTGGGACCAAAGAAATTACTTCGTTATATCCGTAATTCGTTATATCCGTATAAGAAATATATTAGATTTATATAGTTGGGGATCAAAAATGACTTCGCTATATCCGTGAATTCGCAATATCCGTGTTCGTACTAACCGAGTTTTACTGTAAACCGATGCCCCGTGTCACAGCAGGTGTGGCACGATAAAGATCCCTCCCTGCTCAAAGGCCGTAATTGCCGAGCATAGGCCTAAATTTAAAGCCCTTCACCGGCAATGGTGACGTCTCCATAGTGAAATATCCTGGAGAGGGACGTTAAACAGTATACAATCAATCATTCAATCATAAATATCTCACCAATCTGCAGTGCATTAACCACATAAATGTACGACTGTGTTCCTCTACATACCGCGTGTAATAAAGGGGATCAATGAAGATAGGCAAATCGACTGTGTTATTTCACATTCTATTATGTTCAGTTTTGAGTGAGTGCATTTTGCAAGGCTGTAACTTTAGTCACCATCATGCCAAAGACACTTGCTGTTACTTTTTTTAATTAAAAAATATCCTTCTACCTAATGTTTATTGTTAAGTAGGGGGTATATAATTTTTATCTTAAAAAAAGTAACGCCAGGTACATGTACCTGTGCATCATGCATTATGTTTATACACGTAGACTGACGATACATAATCAAATCCCAGCTGAGACGGGTGACCATCAAGGCCGATGGGCCTCTAGTTCAGCACAAATCTTGGTTTTAAAAATTTAACAGAAGTAAAATTAAATCAGGCTGTTGAAGTAGATGTAGGTGAAAAATTAAATGCAAACAAGGACATTATTTAACATCGATCTTCATTTTATACATATGCAAAGTGTCCCAGGAAACTGTACATTATTAGGTCCATAAACCATTTGCTCACTCATTTAAAATGTTGCTTTCTTATATTTTTCAAAAGAAATGTATTATTTATAAGTAAAATACTGTCCTCTACAAAAATTTTATTTTTTCAATGAAAAATTTAAATTGTCTTATACGAATTTTAATATTAAAAAAAAAATCGATCAACCTTAAAATATTTGTGGTTTTATTATGTATCGGTTGATATAGCTTTTTGAAATTTATTTCCACAGCTACATAGAAAACTGTTTCAGTTTTTAGGGGAGATATTCTTGAACTCTTAACTTTCAATCCACTACACCTCTCACAATATCCAATGGCGGCAGAAATCTGATTTGGGGGGTAATAATCTTTATTATGAAAAGTAGTTACCACCATTCCCATTCCCTCCTTTTGTGAATAGCAAAGGCAAAATTTGTGTAAGAAATATATTTTCTAAGCAAAGAAATTGAGCAGGAATCTGCAGGACTCATAAGATGTTATAAATTAGCATCAACTTATCTCTTCTGCCTTGTATAAGATGAGAATGCTTGCACAGCTGAATTACTTAGTTGTCGGTGTCTTTTTATGAGATAAATCCAATTTTTTGAACAATTGAAGATCAATTGATACCCTACCCTAGCTCTGGAATTATGGTTCATTCTACATCTTATAGGGATGCCTGCATATTTGACCAATTCTAGTCATTTTGTATCAAATACCATACGAATTAAAGCTTTGATACATCAGATTTTGCCTCCATTGAAGTCTGGTACATTGTGTATTTGCATTTGGCTTAGGTGAGCTATCAAAAAATTAAGCCATGAATGCAGAATTTTATTTGTCCTTGACAATTATTTTATTACATATAAAGATTGTATCAGTAGTATTAGTCTGAGTCACATCTGATTGTAAGGAAACGGACGTTTAATTTCACCAGTATTAAACTAATGAACAACAACAGCTGTTCTTCCCTGACTGTAGTCATGAATAATTCATATTGTGGTATTCTGCTGTTTGCCTTTATAAAATACAGCATAAAATACAACTTAATCAGAATAGTATTGTTCAATTACATTTGGATGTTTAATATTTTATTGACAATATCAACTGACAAAATGAGATGAATTACAACACAGACAGACTGAATTTCATAATAATGTCCTAATACATGGCTTCATGGTCAGGATGACCTCCAGTTCAGAGGTCAAGATGTTGCGATTTTGTCCACTAAGCCGCTGCCCTCTATTCCGTTGTAGAAGAAGAAATTATCGTGAGGCTGGTCCTTAAGAGATACTGCCTGTAATTAAATAAATCAAATACATGTATAGATAACACAGTTGTGTTAACCCAATACCCTGCAGTCACACATTTTAACGCATATACCACTTCCTATTTCTAACGCAAAATCACGCATATACTGTTTCCGCGCAAACTCGCATTTTTCACGCACGTTTAAAAAGTAAATTTAATCTTCAATTAAATGCCATTTTTCTTCCATTTTATACTTGTTAAAGTCTCGTAAGATAAGTCATTTTCTTATTTAAATATTACATTGTACGTTATAATACTATTTACGGTAA
>PRKT01000300.1:651757-668732 GCA_003671525.1 Saccostrea glomerata | reverse complement strand
GGTTTATAGTGTGTCTAATGAGAATTCTAAATATGTGTTCCGTGTCTTGATGCGTGCATATATTGAAAAGATATGACCAAACCAAACTTTGTCCCACTGTCGGGGGTTCGAATCCCGCCGTGGGCGTTCCCAAATTTTTTCTTTGTTTATGTCATTTTTTCAATTGCAAATGCATTTTCTCACTTTTATAACATGTATAAAATATTTTGCCGATTTTTAAAAGCTATATTTAAAGATATTTTGAGGTTTATTTGTAATAATCATGATATATGTTAAGATACTGCTGTAAATGAACGTAAACAAAAAGAAAATCTGAAATGGGTTGAGGCAGCTTAGATCTCTAACGAAAAGTCGGTCGGAAGACCGCTTGTTGCTCTAGCAACAAGAACGCATCTAGTTATTATTATTATTCTATTTTCATAGTACCGATATCTCAGCTATGAGTAGACAGATTTCAAAGATTTTCTCAGGGAAGATGCATCATGAGAATATCTCTAGACGTCTTTTTCATTTTTTCGAAAATCACTTTCATTCGCGATTTTTGAGGATTTTTGGTTTTTTTTAAGGCATTTTGTCCAGCAGTTTTCTCGAGAACGGCTAAAGATATGAAAGTGAAACTCACTGAAGTGATAGAACATCAAACTCCGTTATGGGGAACGACCTTTTTTTTTCGTCGTCGGCAATTCCGGTCGCAAACGGAAGTGAATTCAAAAAGTCACATTTTTTAACTTTTTTGTTTTTCAATATTTTTTGTTAGGATTTACAGGGTTTATAGTGTGTCTTATGAGAATTCTAAATATGTGTTCAGTATCTTGATGCGTGCATGTAATGAAAAGATATGACCGAACCAAACTTTGTCCTACTGTCGGGGGTTCGAATCCCGCTGTGGCCGTTCCAAAAATTTTTTCTTTGTTTATGTCTTTTTTCAATTGCAAATGACTTTAATCTCTTTTATAACACGTATGGAATATTTTGCCGATTTTTAAAAGCTATTTTTTGAGATATTTTGAGGAATACTTGTAATAATCATGAGTTATGTTGAGAAGCTGCTGTAAATGAACGTAAACGAAAAAAATACATTCTGAAATCTATTTCACGGGATGACGCAGCATAGAATTCTAACGAAAATTGGTCGGAAGACCTGCTTGTTGCACCAGCAACAAGAACGCATCTAGTTATTATTATTATTCTTTCTTCATAGTACAGCCAATATCTCAGCTGTGCGTGGACGGATTTCAAAGATTTTCACAGGGGTAATACATCATGTGAATATCTCCAGACGTGTTTTTCATTTTTTATAAATTCACTTTCTTTCATAGATCTTTGTAGCATATCAATCTTGACAACTTAATGTTGTCCTAGCCGTGGAAATATTGCACTCAGATTTATATTAATGCATAGGCGTCAGAAGCAAATTGAAAGGGGGGCTAATTGAAAGTGGGAAGGGGGCTAAACCAACAAAATAAGGTAAACCTCAATTTTCAATGACTATACTATGTATATATTTGCCAAAAAAAAGGGGGGGCTAAGTCCGTTCCGACGCCTATGTAATGTTATTGTAGATGACATAGCACACTACTTCTTCCTGTTACAGCCATATAAAACATCAATTTGAAATTCTTTCTGACAAGATCGTTGAAATTATTACTCTTCCTTCATCATGCTCATGAAATATTAGAGCATTCCTGCACGTTACGTTTTTATCATTATCATATTCATATGTATTTGAAAGCTGCCTATGATGCGTGAAATCGCTGGATAATTTCTTGCAGTACTTAATAAGCAATATTTTATTGTGATTATCAAAAAAATTGAGTGGTTTTACCATGGACCTAGTATATAGAGGCCCCTGGTTTTACATTACATAAAGTTTGAAGAAAAAATAGTGGACCTGTGTTTCTGTACATTTTTCTTCATTTTATTTATTTATCAACCATACCATATCTAAATAGACTATTAATTTAACTTCATATCTTTCTTTCATTTGATTTATCACTTTCCTTTCAAATCTCAATAGCAAAAGACTCCAATGTTAAATTAACATTCATTAACTACATAAACGTCTGAATAGTGTATCCGAAATATTTTGCGTACGTTTGGCCTTCCGTTGCACGGATGCAGTGATCAGCACCAGACGAACTAGAATCGACGGTGTACGACTACGAATAGAAGTGGTATAATAAGAGTTCAGCAGTCATACTAGTGGTAAAGAAACAAAAGCAGAAGTTTATTCCATCTCCATAGTGAATTTTCAGTGTAAGTAATTGGATTGAAATTGTTGATAAGTGTGTCACGATCATGTTTTATGGATCTTATGTTGCGCCATGTTGAAAAATAAAACGGGTTGTTAATATCCAATACATGTATCCTGTCGTATTGTATTTTTGACGTATTTAGATATTATACATTGATTTATTGCAAACTTTTAAACAACTGATACAATATACCCCAACTGCAGTTGCTTGTTTACGTTATTTATATGCCATAGGCTAATATGCATAATATGAGAAGGGTGCAGTTTTCCTTACAAAAATATTAGCGTCTTGTGTTTTCGACCTAAATAAAGTATGGACACCCAGTAAGTATTGGCTGTAAATATCTGTAGAATATTCCAAACAATAAAAATACGACCCTTTGTCTTTCATAAAAACACATCACAAGTTGCATATTATGGTTGCAAATTTATACTTTTAATCGTTGGTTGAACCCATTTGTACGTAGGCTGAGTAGCTGTGCATGTCCAAAAAACTTCAATGAAATTACGTTACATTTTTCAATAAAAATCTTTAAGAAAGTGCCCATATGTAACAAAGAAAAAAATTTATTTGATCCACATTCATTTTAATATTCATGCGTCTCTTTGACAGATTTTTAAATTTCTTTCGGAAAAATGTCATCAAACAATCTTTGTAATTACTAATTACCGGATTAGGCTTTGATTAATCAAGAGATAAAATGTGCATTAGTATAAAAAACATATTTTAACTTCAAAAAATCTGAAAAAGATAAATGAATTCAAAGAACCACTAAATTAATGTGTACCTTAAACTTTAAGTGAAGATGATCCAACCAAATTATGCTTAATGATTCATTCTTCATAGAGAAATTGAATGTTTCATTTTAGACAAGTTTCATTTTCACTTTCTTCAAATTATGGAAGACTTGATTCTAGATGATTTGATCACTGTACAGGGGGCCCTTATTTCTTGACAATTGAAAAAGCCTTAGGATGCACTTTTAGGACCAGGGGCAATTAATAGGGATTATACAGTATTTCTGAATTTTCCAGGTCCAGTACAATCATTACATGAACGCATAGCTACGTAGTCTGAATAACCTAAAGCTGCTTTATTTATCTATTTGAAGTAGCTTTTTCTAGCTATTTCAATGCAGTTTTTCACAATTTTGCTTTTTATTTAAATTAGAAAAAAATGCAATTATATGACAACTATAATATCAAAATTCTTTAGCTGATACATACTGATGAAAGCTATTCAACTGCATCATTTGACCTTGATCTTTATTTTGACCTCGGCCTCACTTTTCAAATCAGTGTCAAATATGTCAAAAACTTTGTTCTACTGCTCGGTTCCGAACAACAAGAAAATTCTGAATGCACTCTTCAGAAGGCAGCATACTGAATTGCAATAACCTCATATTATTTTTGTTCAAATTTATGTTCAATGACCTTTAAATGATTGCTAAGCAACAACAATATTAAATTTTTCAGCTTTATAAGTTTCTTATTTCTTATTCTAGACAGTTTTTCATGGCATTGTATGTAAGATGTAAAGTCAAAATTAATATATAAAACATCCAACAAATAATTGTCTAAAGTATTGACCCTGACATTTCTGTTCTTTGGGGTCAAGGTCATATCAGTACAGAAATCTGTCTTAACTGTAAGTACATATCAAATTTAAAATGCTGCAATTATTATGAACATATTGTCCAATAACTGACACATAAAATTGTAAATAACAAAATCAACAGAGACATCACAAAAGTGTCTGAATAGTTTTGTTTTGTTTGTTTTCACATCTTGGTTGTCATTCAAAAAATATATCTCTTGACTTAAGTAGACTGAAACAAAATTTGTGAGATATGTTCTCAAGTATTTCAATCTTAGTGACACATACTATGAAATCATATTAAGGTAAAAATGTATTGCAACCAGTATCATTTTATAATTACAAAGTGGAGTTCTTATTTTGTCATTTTCAAAAACTAAGTCAAACACATTTTTTGTCATCTAGGATATATTGTATAAGAAAACATTCACAATTTTTCTTTTCTTACAAGAATTATTTTACATTTTCAAGTCTTTACTGGGTAACTTGTTAAAACAACTTTTTATTTTATAAACATATGGAAAAACAGCAAAGATGGACAAGCACAGAACTTCTGCTACAATCTTTCACTCATCCAATTTATGTGGCGTACAAATACTGAATGCTGTCAAAAGTCAGAATTCCTTATACCACATGACGTGATCTTGAATAACCACTTGCATCAATGATAGAAATAAAGAGCATTCCTAAAAAGTGAAGTATCCGACAAAGAATAATTAACAAGCAGAAAGGCTTATTTGCTAGTAAGTTTGCAGGTCTTTATCTGTAACTTTAGATTCCAGATTACATTATGTGCACATCATCTTCATGTTGAATGATCTCTCTGCCATCTCTCTAAAAGACCGAGGGAACTCCTTTGATTTGACCAGAATTATCAGTTTCTCTTTGTATTCTGTCCTGTAACAAAGAAGATGGGCGGATAAGGCGGGCAGAATGCCTATAGCATCAGATATTGAGTCCGTAAACTTTGACTGGCCGAGAGCTTTCGGCAAACCTCGGCTGATTCCATTCCTTTCTTCAAACAAGAAAGGGGAAAAGAATAATAACAAATTGTAAGGCCTGCAAGCTTTAAAAATCAAATTTTATTTATGATAAAATTAAAGAGACCTTTTCATTTATTGCTATAAAAAATACCATGTTATTAAGAATTAATTACTGCTGATTTTGCTGTTCGTTTTGTCATTTTTTTTAGATTAGAAATCTTGCAAAATTGTTAAGTCGTACGAAAATTAGATCATCAGAAAGTTATCTCCCTTGCCTTGAACAGCATTGAAACCAATGAAATAACTGAAAATTTTCTCATCATGCAATTTCTAACAATCACAAAAGAGAGGAAGTGCATAGTCCGAAGACTGTAAAAAACTTTAACTATACAATACCGTCTTCCAAGGAAGACGGCAATAAACAACAACATGGACTGAATATTTTACGATGGCGAACACGTCAATTCATCAGATGTGATGAGTATTTTCTTTGGCATTTTATGTGAGTAAGTATTGATTGAAAAGTTTAAAAGTGTTTTAAAGTACATTGATTGAAATGAAAAGACATTAAAGACTACCAAGGACCTATATATATATACAGATACTATAGTAGTATATATATTAGTCCCTGGCAACACATGTACAGTACATGTGATATGAAGCCGTTCGCTAATTTGACATTTAACCCACAAATGATACTTTTCGGTTCTGTCAACGATCACAAAAATTGTTTTTTCCGATGGCAAATTGTTTACAATACAATGTCACTGTTTTCTCAATATGGAATACTGTGTTGACTGATCAATAAAATATTTTTGTTCGATGTACTCCTACCCACATTTTTCAAGATGGGTAGGTAGGTTGTTAATTTTGGGGTGGTTTACACTGCTGAAAATTGATAACTGTCATAAAAATCACAGATTTCTTAACAGTGCACATTTGATAGCTACACAAGTTTATTGATATAAAAACTTTCAGTCAAAAAGCACCCTTTAGAAATTATGCACCTTTGCCTTAAAAATGAATTTATTTTAGTTAATTTGAAATGAAAAATGAAAAATCAAAGTGCTGAAAAAATCATTGGGTAGGGGCAATTTTGACAGGTCGTCAGAGTACATCAAACAAATCAATTTTTATATTGTTGGCCTGAACATCCAAACCGTGTTTTGTGATGATGGGTTGGAATAAGTTCTACTTCTTTTTGTGTTGTTTTTGAAGTGGGTAAGTTTTCATGACCACCTCTAAGTACCATTCAAAGAAAAATGAAATGACATAACAATAACCTAAACACATAATTTTTTTAGCATGTGTAGTGTGCTGGTACCAAAGGCTTCAGAACTTTCATCTGAGAAAACCCACTTGCTAATTGCACCAATGGCCAACATGCACAGAAAAGACCATGATGTGGAGGACATAGGTGCTTAGTTATTCGTAAGTCAATTTTATTGCAGTCAAAAATTCCTCATTGCCACTGGATGTCTATTAGTCAACACTCCCAGGTACATGAGTCGCCAGACTAGCACAGTGGTTAGAGCCTCTGCTCTATAGTCATGAAGTAAGGAGAAGTACATCGCAGGTTCGAATCTTACTATGAGACGTGCAGACCTGTCCTTCTGATGAGACACTATAAAAATATCTTATCTTATACTTATATACTGTAAATGTATTACATTTGGCTTGTACGATATTTGGCGAAGATTCAATTTTCAACAAGTTAGCGTAGATTTGATTTAGCGCTGTCTGAATTTGCTAGTTATGAAAGTTAATATACAAGACATTTAGCGATGTTGAATTAGCGGACTCTGCTTTCGGCCAAAATTGCTAAATAGAATTCATCGATAAATGTAATAGTTTTACAGTAAACCAATTAAGGTCCCTTGTCGCAGTAGATGCTGACATGAAAAAGATCCCTCACAGCTCAATAGCCGTAAGCGCCAAGTATAAAACAAAATTTGCATCTGTCCTCCGACAAGTGGTGGTGTCTCCATATAAGAGAGAAATTCTTGAGAGTGACATTTAATTACATACAAACTAGCCCATGTACATAAACTTTCTTGTCCCAGGGATTTTTCTCTGAAGTAACAGTTTCCAGTCCAACATGCCCTTTCTCTTAACAACCCTGACAACAGAAACTAAAAAAGGATATTTCATGTATTTGATAAAACTAATGGTTAATTATGCTATTTTTTAAAATCTATAATTGATTAACCATGATTGTTAAGTACAAGGCTGGCAATTTTTCAGTCATAATACATTGACTTCACCAAACCATTTAACTACAAGTATGACAAAATATGACATATATAATATAATATATATGATATGCTTTATAAAGACTTTTTAACAATATTACAAAACGAGAGTTATATTAATGTGTCAATTGTAGATTTCTGTATAACCTGAATTATCTGATCAAAAATACATATTCGATTAGAAAGGCTTCGGTGTAAGAGAGTTCCCCTTCTAATGAAATTCTTTGAATATCATTCAACTTTTTAATGTCTGTGTCTGGTAAAATTTCATTTAAATCGTAGTCCCCACTTTCATCATTAGCCTTGTAAAGATTCTTATAGAAACTTTCTATTTCTTTTAAGATTTCACTTTGATTTGTTATTTCTTCCAAAGTTTCTTCATCGTTAATTAATTTAGGAATTATTTTATTTGTATAATGTCTGTTTTCTAAATTCAAAAAGTAATTTGTAGGTTTCTCTCCTTCATCTGTCCATTTAGCTCTTGATCTCACTATATTTCCCATTAATCTATGATTTCTTATATTCTCCAACTCTTTCTTTTTATCATTAATCAAACTAATGTTTTGCTCATACTTTTCTTCTAATTTATCAATATCAGATATAATTTCTTTTTCTTTTTCTTTATTCCTTTTTTTAATAAAACTAGAATAAGATATTGTTTTCTCTCTTATTTCCATTAGAAGAGATTCAAGGAAAAGTTGATCATTAATTGTAAATTGTATTTCAGCATTAGACATTATATGTTCTTTACTGTACACTGGTAAAGCATAATTTTCTTTTATCTGCATTATAGTCTTGTTAATGGTTTTAATAAATTCAGAATCGTGCAACAATGAGTTATCAAATTTCCATAGTCCTTTTCCCGCTGCATTTCATTTCCGGAAATCTGCATAGCATTTCCGACATTTTTTTATTTCATTTCCGACATTTTTTTATTTCATTTCCGACATAATTTTGTTTTCATTTCCGGAATTTACCTGTGCGGCAACTTAATGTTTTCTTCAATATATATCAGTGAAAAAAGAAATTTTAAAAGTATTTATTGCAAAATATTGATTAAAACTATATCATTATACGTATATACATACATGAAGCACTTAGTCTTGGTAAAAGAGTTCAAAGAACATACAACTTTTTCACTTCATTTAATAGCAGTTACAGCACCAAACTTATGTCAAAGACACTTGAGATACTCTAATCGAGTATTTATTCCGATTGATAAAGCATTTATTATACTGCTCTACACAGAACTTTATTTTTTCTGCTTTACATCTGCGCAGAGTTAACATTGAGTCAATCACTCGAACTTTAATTTAGGTAGTTGCCTGCATTTTCCATTTTCACAGTCGTTTCATTGATAAATCTATAAAAACTCAGAACTTGGATTTCAATGATTTACATGTATTTGTTATTTGTATTCCTGTTAAATTTTTCTTAGGTAAAGTTTTCAAATCTGTTACTAAATGTAAGTTACTCGTATCTGAAAAATGTCGGAAAAGAAA
Organism: Saccostrea glomerata; assembly: GCA_003671525.1. NCBI lineage: Eukaryota > Metazoa > Mollusca > Bivalvia > Ostreida > Ostreidae > Saccostrea > Saccostrea glomerata. The sequence goes on along the minus strand of PRKT01000300.1, from coordinate 660,144 downwards.
ACAAAAAAATGTCGGAAATGAAAACTTTAAAATGTCGGAAATGAAAAGTTGATAATTGCTAAAAATTCCGGAAATGAAATGTAGCCCCTTTTCCATGAGTAAAATTACTCAATTTTAGATTGAGGTATACAGGAGAATGATCAGATTTGTAGCTTGATAAAATATCGGTCAAAGTTTACGGAGATGACCGAGCGACAACCGTGGTAGGGCTAATGCCAGTAAAAAGCTAATGTAGAAATACAAAATTCAAAAGAATTATACGACCTGATAGGTGTAGATCAGTTTACTCTTTAAGATTGTTGCTAAAGACGGTAAGCTTTTTAAAAAAGCTCTACTTGTTTACTGCTACAGCTGAAACACGTGTAAGTCTCGATTAATATCAACTCATACCGTAATGAGTCGTGTAAATGCGAGATTTTGTATTAAATCATTGTGTTTCAAAGCTTTTTTTTTTAAATTATAAATTTCATGTCAGGGTATGTTTAATTGTATTTTATATTAAGAATATTTTAAAGCAAGCAGCAATAAAATCTGACTTTTTTAAACGTAACGTTAGACCTTTAGGAATCAAACGTTGCACGTTGAATAAATAAATAAAAAAGCTACATTTCTCTAAAGGTGTAAAGATAATTATTACTGTTATTTTAAACCAATAATTTTATATATATATAAAGCATCTATTTAAATAAATATATGGTATAATTAGATATAATAGTAAGTACTACACATGTTGTTCCGAATGAGGCGCAACGAGAACGACCTTGACGTTAACAATTGACTACACTCGAATTTTTTACAAAAATTAAGCGGAGGTTCAAAATTCAAACTATGGTAATTCAGAAAATGCCGAAAATAGAGACCAGTGAAGGCTTGTTGAAATGAAAATTTTCTGTCCTTTTACAAGCTGTATTTTGTTTTCCCTATTTCAGTACAGAAATAAAGGTAAAACTGTGTTTAATTTAAATATTACGAATAAAACCCAGAAAAATCACATGCGTGGGAGAAAATTTCTTGTTTTTACAAAATATTTAAAAGTAAAAGCAATAATATTTACATATTTTTAAAGCAGAGAAAATATCCTTTTTAAACATATTGATTTTATTTAAATGATTTTATCAGGAAAAAATATATCAATCGTCGGGAAAATCGTCCTTGCGTTAGAAAATTGCGTCATTTTCAAAAAGTCATGAATGTCTACAAAATGTGAAATCTATTCATTACCGATTAAAAAGGCTCGAAATTTTTACAGAGTCTGAAAGTAGAGAAAATTTACTAAAAGATTATATATAGATTATATACATTAATGCTATTATCAAAAAGATACGGAGGTCCTGTTATCGCGATGTCGTGTTTTAACGTGCTATCGGTCATATTGACCGATGCGGTAGGGAAGGGGTTAAAGAACTTTTTCGTATATCTGTATCTGAAATAGATTTATACTTGAAAAACAAATTTTGAATAAATGATAACTGTCTCCCTGAAATGTTGATTTCATTGTGGGAAGAGTATAAATTTGATTTTAAAATACATTGTATATCATAGTGCTTTTTTTACATATGAGAAATTGTTGAAAATTCGAAAACCAGAAACAGATTTACGTCCAATCTGTAAATCTGAAACTTAATATATTTTACACTTGTTTTTTAAAAAAAGTGATGAATAAGTAGAATTCAAAAATAATTTTCTGATTTATCATTTAGAGTTACTTTCAAAAGTTGTTGATCACATGTGTTTAGATTTTATAGACTTTAAAGAGATGTTTGTAAATCAATTCATTTTTTATGTTCGCCAATAATAAAATATCAAAAGAAAAACCGCATAACTATTTATGAGTTTGAGGTCTCCTCCAAATATTTCCAGATATTTTTTCACATCTTGTTTTCCTTTGCATTAATGAAAGTTATAAGTATATAAATGTACGCATTTAAATATCTTATTTTACTTAATAATGTAGTTGATTTTTAATCAACATATATAAGCATAGTGTTTTTATCAGAAACAATTATATTGGTAATAAAGATTAATTGTTCAAGATATTCAAAGGAATGTAGGTGACTTAACATCATGCATGTTGTTGATTATTTTGTAAGATTCGCCTTAACTCGTGGAGATATTATAAGACAAGCCTTATCGTGTGCCCGGCCTTTAGATTTCCTTAAAATCCGAAACTCCAAAAGGAAGGTCGCGATAAAATTATTTACCAGCATATGCTCTAATCACCATTTTCAATTAGTCTGTTACTCAACCCCTAAAAAGACAAATATAGTACCCTTTCATTTCCCGACAGCGGAACAGCATGAGTTCACAATCCGTTATCAATTCTAGTGTTAAAATGTAAATGGCGATGACATCTATCGCTCATCGGCAATAGCCAAAGTGACTGTATTTCTTCAAGCAAGACTGCGGATGTTTGGTTAATACTTAATCTGTCCAAATTTACTTGGCTAATGGAATCAAAGTTAATTTATCATTAGACTTACCGTAATGAGCGATCATAGAGGAGGAACACTTAGCTGGCCTGTAGCGACACCTGGTTTCTTTCCCTGCCCTTTGTCTAAATATTAGGTAGGCCCTATATAAAAGAACTCCGAGGAATTCAACATTTTTGTCTACAAAACTCCATGGGATAGTGTAAGAGGTAAGTCTTTCTATTGTTTTTTATGATAATAAATAATGTTCAAGTAAAAATTGAGAAAGAGAGAGAGAAATGTATTTATCACATGTTTGTTAGATACCTAATAAAGGGTGGTTGTTATTATACAGTAAAAGTATATCATTGAGGGAGTTAGTAAGATTCCAGTTCCCAAAGGCCAGGACTACTTCCCGAGGCGCAGCGCGAAGCGGTTAAAAAAAGCGTTAATTTCCCCAAGTTATGTTAATATCGTATAACAAAAACTATAACTTCATTTCTTGTAATTTAATTTCAGTGTCTACAACTTTTTCTCTACAAAAAATCGTTAAATTGAGCATATTTTAAAAGTAACTTCAGGAGGAATAATAGGTTTTTAACCTAACTCATTGTGATGTGGGCATATTATGTTATATGAAATGAATTAAATATTTTACCCAATTAAATGACGTGTTACAACTAAAATTAAATTATTGAAATGATTACATTTATAATCCAGAAAATTCCGAGTAGAATTATTTGAAAGCAAAAGTCATTCATTTAGGTCTTGTCTGTCCTTGCTCAGTGTTGTGTAGTTGTGTACAGAGTTTAACAAATTGAATACACCCGTATGTATGGAATCCGGATAGGGCTATGCAATTCACTTTTTCATCAAAGCATCATCTTGGTAAAGGTCGATAATGCGATAACGATAAAGGAATGGTGAAATAGCGATGATACGATGAGGATGGTGCGATGACGATGAGCGATATTTACTATGGCTTCGTATCGTGCTATCACACTATCGTAATCGCATTGTCGCACCACCGACCTTTTAGTCGATTCTTGATGTTGCAATTGTGAACTGCATTGCCCTAAACTCAATAGTGCGATAGTGAACTGCATGTATGGGAATGTGGATTGGGTCACGCAGTTCACGCCATTGCATCGAGGTTTGGGTCGATAGTGGAATAATCGATAAGGCGATGAAGATGAAGCGATACCGATGAGACGATAGTGATGATGCCATCGATCATCGACTTAAAAGGTCGAAGGTGCGAAAATGCTATGTGCAATAACGATGAAGCGAATTTGCGATGGCGATGATGCAATAGCATGATAAAGCAATAGTAAATATCGATTCATCTCATCGCAGGCAATCACCATCGCACTGTCGTGTCATCGCTATCGCACCATCGCACTGTTGCTTCATCGTGTTATATCACCATCGTCATCGCATTATCTCCATATCGCATCATCGTCATCGCTTCATTGTTATCGCACCATTGCGTCATCGCACTATAAACCTAAACCTCGATGGTGTGCCATAGTGAATTACGTGGCCCTATCAGGAATCAATACTGTACGATTCCATACCTATATTAAAAAAAAGACTGGGTCAAGATAATGGAATTCAGAGAGGACCATAAAATTTACTATCACATCATCACTCCATCGAGGTTTGATCGATAATGTGATGACACGATAGTTAAAAAACGCTGAAGCGATGGTACAAAAACGATGAAGTGATACTACGACGGAGTAAGAATGCGATGACGATGGTGCGATAGCACGATGAAGTGATAGTGCGGTGGTGCGATGACAAAATTGTGCGATGACGATGAAGCAATATTCATTATCTTTCTTACTATCGCACCATCGTTATCGAATTGTCGCGCTATCACACCATAGCTCCATCGTCATTGCACCATTGCCTCATCGTAATCGTGCCCTCGCATTATCGAACAATCGACCTTTTAGTCGATGCTGCAATAGTGAACTGCATGGCCCTATGCGGATTCCATAACAAATATATAACGGAGTATGTACTTTTTCATTTATTTCTTGTTAGATTACCAAAATCGATTTGATTGTCTGAAGAGATATGAGCGTTGCAGTTCTATTGGTTTTTATTTTGTTTTATATTTAACTCATACTGTTCTAAGACATAGTATACAGAACTTGAAATACTAGTAGTTTTTTTTGTTTTTAGAGATCAAGTCAGAATGGAGAAGCAAATCCTACAGGCGTTGCTTGTGGGCCTCTGTTATGTTTTTGTTTATTGTAAGTAAATATACTGTATCAACTTTAACAATACAAATTTGTTTTCGAATATCCTAATTCATCTAACTAGGACTCATCGGCAATAATTTGTTTTTGTAGCTGTAGACCCACCAGACAATATTGGTAAAGAATACGTACTCATGTTTATGGAAAACTATAAATTGGAGAAAAACAGGAATTTCCCGCTAGAACTCTACATTAGTACTTCAGAAAAAACTATAGCACATGTTAACATTAAATCCCCTATATCATCCAATCCATACGTAGATCAAAACATAACAGTTCAACCAGGCATGGTACAACGCGTAAATATCAGCGAGGCCTTCCGAGTACTTGGAAACTCAATATCTTCGAAAGGGCTGCTGATAAAATCAAATCAAAATATAGCCGTGTATGGAGCAAACAAAGATACCTTGTCAAATGACGTTTATTGTGCCATCCCTGTAGATGCATTGGGTACTGAGTATTATGCGGCTTGTTATGGCCCAGCACTTAAGAAAACGGAACTTGGAGTTGCTGCTACCGAGGACAGTACATCTGTAACGGTAACGCTTCCAACGAGAAACAAGACTTTAAGTGTAAATTATGGCGGTAAGATTTACAAAGCAGGCGATTCAATTACAATTAAATTAGATAAGTATCAGACTCTTCAATTACAAAGTAACTCAGACTTGACTGGTGCTCATATCGTCTGTAACAAACCTGTTGCTGCATTCAGTGGTAACATCAAGACAAATATTGGTGTTGGAATTACTGCTGACCATTTAGTAGAACAGTTAACCCCAGTTGATACATGGGGTAAAAAATTTGTTACAGCCCCTATTCCTAAAAGAACTACGGGCGATTATTTCCGAATCATTGCTGCTGAAGACAACACTGAAATACAAATTTCAGGAATGCCCAAAGTAAAAATCGAAAAGGCCGGTGAATGGAAACAAGTTACAATTCCATCTGAGGATCACAAACTTATCAATTCAAACAAACCAATCATGTTGACCCAATACGTGACGAGTCAACAAAATGACTCTGAACCCGCGGACCCGTCCATGATGATAATACCTCCTTACGAGCTCTTCGGGGCAAAATACACATTTTCAACACCTCAATACTCACGACCAGATTATGGCGCAGGATATGCTTATGACCATGAGTTCATAGTCATCGTTAAGGATACAGACCGTACAACATTATTATTAGATGACAAACCCTTTCCATCAAACACGCATTGGAAGCCAATTCCTGGTACTGATCTAGTGGGGGGCTACGTGACATTGACTTCGGGTTCGCATACTGTACGGAACACTGATCCAACAGCACTTATTGGTGGATATTTGTATGGACACGCTTTTCATGAGTCATATGGATTTCCCACTGGAATGCGATTGGCTAAAATTAATGCTGTAAGTTGATTTGACACTGAAATAGGAAATTGTAGTATCTCACATTAATTCATTTTCTCAAGTAATTATTTGGTAACGCTTGGAAATTCCTCTCTTAAGGAAGGACAAATCACCCGTGGGTTCTATTTTAACCCATTTCTTAAAAAGTACTGGAGAAAAAAAATAATATTACTCTATCGACAACAATGAATGATCCCTGTAACAAATCAGAGAATCCTATATATTGGTCACTTGGGGGCTTACATTTTGGAATGTGTTTACGCTCTCGAAGTGCAATAAACAAGCATGTAACAGTCTGTTATAAAATGCAGTGTAACCAATGTTCCATAAATAGTAGAGGGCTGATATTTGGACACATATATAAGAAATCTCAAAATGTGTAGCAATTCGCTTTATGTTTCAATGTTACGTCGCCGCTGTGGAAAAGACAAAAAATGGACAATCTAAAAAGAAGAAATTCGCAACGACGATTTAATTGGTTTTCATTTAAAGAATCGCTTTGGTGTTTTAAAATTATAACACCACAGCAGAACAATATAAAAGATATATTTTCTCACTTCCTATATATATGTATCAATGTGTTCGGAACCTTTTATTTATCGAGGAGTTTGCAGCAGCTATTAAAATTTTAGATTTTCAGAGACTACAGTGAGACTGCTTAAGGACAGGATAAATTACTAGTGTATAGCGGAGAGGCTTTAGCGGGAAGTTAACTCTTATTGTTACCCGCTTTAGCGAATAAATCTCATTCGTCTGTCCGTCAGTCTGTCAGTCACAAAAATTTTAACATTGCCCATAACTTTTGATTTAATGGAGCTATGACTTTCATATTTCACATGTGTATTCCTTGTGACAAGTCCTTTCTTTGGGTACAACCAAATTTGATCTTTTGACCTTGACCTTGGAGTTTGACCCACTTTTATACAAAAATTCCAAACTTTTACTTTGACCATAACTTTTGGATGGTACATGTAGATACTATGATTTTCATATTTCACATATTTATTGGATACCAACAACCTTGACCTTTTGACCTTGATCTTGGAGATTTACGTACTTATGAAAAAACTAACCTTGACCGTAACTTTTGAACGGTAAAGGCTAAGGCTTTTGAATTTGTACTTCACATATGTAATCCTTTGTGAGAAGACCTTTCATTTGATACCAAGAACTTTTACTCTTTGACCATGACCTTGGAGTTTTAACTACTTTAAGAAAACTTTAATCTTGGTCACAATTTTTGAACAGTAGATACTAAGACTTTTATATTTCACATATTTATTCTTTGTGGCAAGACCTTTCATTGGATACCAACAACTTTGACCTTTTGACCTTGGAGATTTACGAACTTATGAAAAAACTTTTACCATAACTTTTGAACGGTGAGGGCTTGGGATTTCGTTTCTCCCATGTGTAATCTTTGTGAGAAGACCTATCATTGGATACCAAGGACTTTTCCCCTTTGACCTTGACGTTTTAACTACGTACTTTTTAACAACTTTAACCTTGGTCACAACTTTTGAAAGGTAGATACAAGGACTTTTATATTTCACATATGAATTCTTTGTGGCATGTCCTTTCATTGGATACCAACAACCTTGACCTTTTGACCTTGGAGATTTACGAACTTATGAAAAAACTTTAACCTTTGTCATTACTTTTGAACGGTAAGGGCTAGGGCTTTTATTCTACACATATGTACTCTTTGTGAGAAGGTCTTTCATTGGATATCAATAACTTTGACCCTTTGATCTTTACCTTGGAGTTGACTTACTTTATAAAAAACTTCAACTTTGGCCATAACTTTTTAACGGTTACGATTATGGTTTTCATACTTCACATATATATTACTTGTGACAAGACCTTTCTTAAGGACCCAACAATTCAGATCTAGACCCTTTCACGTTGGAGTTTGACCTACCTTCTAAAATGTTATCCTCGGCTATAACTTTTGAACAGGTGGTGCTAGGGATTTTGTATTTCACAATAATATTTCTTGTGAGAAAAGCCCTACTTTGGGTAATAATATATGTAATTTGCATTTAAAAACTTTAATCTTCGTTATGTTGCCATTCGGGGTCATCAGTGTTTCACAAACAAATCTTGTTCCTTATATTGAGAAGAGATAGGGCTGTTGCAACCACTATTGAAATAACGACCACTATTGAAATAATTATATCAATAGTGGTTGAGAGTGCATTTCAATAGCAAACATAGTTAGTAACCACTATTGAAATACGACCACTATTGAAATAATTATATCAATAGTGGTTGAGAGTGCATTTCAATAACAAACATAGTTAGTAACCACTATT
>PRKT01000300.1:626268-643981 GCA_003671525.1 Saccostrea glomerata | reverse complement strand
CATATATTTCGAAGTTGTGTACGTTATAAACATTGACAATACGTGAGCACACCTCAGAGTGATTGTTTTTGGACCAAGGAATAGTCACGTGAAATTGACTTTTCACTGACAGTACAGGTATACAGCATGGGGAAAGCTGTCAACAAACGGACTTGTACAATGGAGTGGAGAAACCCTAATTTTTATCATTGTAAATCATTTGTATATAAATGTGAGCATGGAATCAGTAGATAATGATGTTCATATTGTATTAAGTGTGTAAAATGCTTGGAAAAATGCATCACGTTTTTCCGAGAGCGATTTAAAAAATTGGCCTTTTAGAAACACACGTGTAGTATTTTTGTAGTAGACCATAATGCAACTCATTGAGCTGATTGGTCGATTTGTCAGTCACGTTGGTTCCTCACTTAACATGTTAATTTATTCCGACGTCACAGAAAATAGTTTCCTCGACCTGTTGAAGTTAAAGGTACATTTAGTAAATCTGGAATTTTCCATGGATTCCGAGGAGTGGAAATGAGGGGATTGCGTGGATAAGATGATTAAGCTGGTCGTCAAGGGGGCCTGTCCCCATTCCAAACAAGATTATTACAAAATAATTTGCGTTCCTTTTTGGAAATAAACCAATGAGAGGCGAGAATACAAACAAAATGAAATTTTAATACTTTGTTATATTCAGTAAGATATTCTCACTTTAACCCTATATAGACGAATAGTAGATAATTGAAATATTAGTCCACCCGAAAAAATTTTACCGTCAATATTTTTTTTACTATTGACAAGCAAGGAATAATGCATAGAGAATTTTTTAAACTTTTCTGTTAAATTAATTTTTATTGGAAAATTTCTAAAAAGTGACGTAATTAAACCTTCACGACTCCAAAAACAATGTGACGTCACAATAGGCTCGTCGTTGACCCTTATGCGGACGAAGATAACGTATGGTTTTGTAATGTACCGGTTGGCAAAAACACGCTCAGAAACATGATGCAAAAAATCAGTAAGGAGGCGAACCTAAGCAAAATTTACACTAACCATTGCATAAGGGCTACTTGCATATCAATCTTCGACGAATGTGGATACGAGGCACGACACATCATAGGATTATCAGGACACAAATCCAAGTCGAGCATTAAACACAATGCATCTCGTCTGAATGAAACAAAAAAGCGTGAGATGTCAACGGCGATGTAATCGAACGTTTTATCTCTAACCAGGAAAGCAGTAGCAATGGAAAATACTATAGAAAATTTTGAACTTGACTTTTTGAACGACATCGATGACCAGTACCTGATGAATGTGTTGGAGCAGCCCATCATGAACACTAAACCCCGTCCTCAAAACTTCATCACTAATTGCAGTGTTACGATAAACTAATTACAGTTAGGATTGAGTAGACAGACGTAAATTGCTACCTTAAAAAAGTACACTTTTTAATAAAAGTAAACGGACAATTTTGTTTACGTCTCATTTTGCAATGTTTCTTCACAAAAAAAAAACTTATTTCTGCACTATATTTCATGTAACAAAACTGTTATTAACTTTTTTTCGGGCAACATTGATTATGTTAGCCCCCTCGGAACGAAAAAAAATTGCCCTCTGCTTCGCGTCGGGCAATATTTTGTTCCTCGGGGGCTAACATAATCAATGTTGCTCTCAACGCCCATCAATATTTGTATAATATATTTAAATACAAACATATACATGTATCCATGTCATTTAATATGACTAGATTTAGATGGCATCTTTGTTAAATTAATCACATATTTGAAAAATAAATTACATGTATTTTTTTTCTAATTTTATTTGATACCTATTTGTATTTATATCACTGGAATCAAGATTCGTACAATGGACCAATTACTTAAAAACACCTGATTTTGGTGAAAATAATATTTATCATAATTAAAATCCGATGTCTAAAAAGTATTTTTAACGTTCATTTCAGCCGTGTAATCGGACAAAATCTGTTCCTGGAGATGGCATAGATAATGACTGTGATGGAATGATTGACGAAGAATTATGTACCACGGAAAATAACCAGAAAGGCATGTATAAGAATGCTTTAAGGAAATTCCACCCATATCATTCTCTGTTCCCAAAGAAGCATACACGTCTTGCATACATGTATTTAGGTATACTATGTCGTGATAATACAGAGAGCACCCCCTCCCCAAGTCCAATGCAGAGCTAACTTAATCATTTACAATATCATTAACAAAAATAGTTTTTCTTATCAACTTTCTCGGGTCTTTCTGGCAAGCAATTTTTTTTTTCATTTTGAACTCTGTGCTTTCTATGTTAATATTTCTTCACTTATGGCAGTTATGTAAGTTTGAGAGGTGTTGTTAAATGTGCTTTATAAAAAATAATCAATTTCATTACAACATGTATTGGTAACAATCCTCTGTTAAAACTAATGTCGAAATAACTGTATCTCACTTCTATTCTCAATGTCCGTGTAGTGGACAGGGCCGCGAAAATTCCATCGGCATTGAAAGCAAGTTTTTTGACTTGCCTGGTTAGCCGAGCGGTCTAGCGCACTGTTCCTGTACTGCTAGGAGACAGATTCCAAAGGTCGAGAGTTCAACAGTTCATTGATGAATTTGTTCGCGAATTACAATTCATGATTTAGGTAAAAACCAGGACTATGTATTCTTTGAGGAAAGTCATTTTATTGGATACGAGCAACTTTGACCTTGGAGATTTTTGTACTTATGAAAAATCTTTCACCTTGGCCATAACTTTTGAACGGTAAATGCTAGTGCTTTCATACTTCACATATATGTAATCCTTGTGAGAAGACATTTCATTGGAAACCAAGAACATCGACCCTTTGACCTTGGAGTTTGACCTACTTTAAAAATACGCCCGTTGACAATAACTTTTGAGGGGATTGGCTAGTGCATTCATATACTCATAGTCCATTGAAACGCAACACCCTAATTTTAGGGTGAAAATTGTATACGGGTTATAACTATGTACCTAAAATCTAGGACATCTTTTACTTTGCCATATCAGTTATTTAACGGTTGAATGAATTTCTTTTCTTTACCGAAAGTTGCTTTTTAGCCCTCTTAACAGAATTCAGAATTTTGCATTTTTGATAAAAAATTTTAACAATATTTTGGGTTTTCAAGGTTTTGAAACTGTTAATTATAAGTATTGTACTAAAATCCCGGGAAAAATCCTTCTTTCTTTACCGGATATGTGATGCCTATATTTCCTCAAAATGACTGATAGCAAGAAGGGGGGATGTTTTAAGAGTTATGTGCTACCTTCTAAAGTTTAATGATAATCACAGGCCTTTGGATCGCTTTAAAAAAAATTGTGTGTAAAAAAAATAATTAATGGTATGGAACTCTTTCACTGGGTACCCAATTTCGCCAATAAAATAATTTTTATTCTAATGCTCTTAAATTCTACTTTCTATTGAAATCTGTTCATAGATAAACATTCTTCAATTCTACTATAGATCATTCCGAAATTCAGTATATTTCTTGAGATATTCTGAAATCACTTTCAAAAATGACCTACTTTCTTTTACTCGACATTAGCTTGGGCCCCTGGTCATTTACATGTAAAAAGGTTTTTGAAGTGCATCGAAGAGTTGAGTAGTATTTTCAAAATCTTTCAACAATTTAAAGTTGATTTTTTACTCCAGATTTTAACGTTAAGTCTGTAATAATTCCTTTCGCGAAAAATTAATTTGAAAACGTCCACATCAACAACTACACCGCCATGTTGATTATGAATGTAAAAGGATCTATGGTAGAACGAATTTTTCCCGGAATACATTATATATACCTTTCGATTTTCAAAGCAATAAGGCCGCTAAAATGTTGTTTGTGACTTAGTTAGATCATATGATCAAATTAAAGAAAAACCTTGTTAACCTCGAATGCAAATGAGCAAATATTCATTGAGTTTAGAATAAATTCCGGGGAAAATTTGTCCCGTCGTTCCCGCTTTACAATTAGTGAAGGCCCAAGCTGATGTCGAGTAAAAATTAATGTCAATTTGGGAATTGATTTTAGAATATATCGAGAAGTATAAGGAATTACGGAATGAACTTTGGTAGTAATGAAGATTATTTATATTTAAAAAGATATGGAGAGAAAATAAAATTGTAAAGCATTTGATTTATAAGAATTTTATTGGCGAAAGTAGGTACCCTATGAAAAGAGTTCAATACCTTTACTTTTTTTTCAACACCTCAATTTTTTTTCTCAGCGATCTGTAGGTCTGTGATGATAACATTAAAAATGAAGGTATTTAGGTAAAAAATAAATTTACAAAAATTGAATTCTTCATTTAAACATTAAATGTTATTTTTCGACCTTAGAAAGAAACAAATACCCGGTAACTCTTAAAACATCCCCCTTCTGACCATTTAATTAAACGTGCTAGTCCGCCATATACAACAAATGCAGTCCGATTTCTACCATGCATTAGGTTTATTAATGTACAAATCTGAGCGAAATTATTATTCTTTGGCATTTTTTAATGCATGTTTTTCAGATTCTGCGGTCGAATTTTCTCTAACTTGGCGTAGTGTAGCAACTCTTGGACTTCCGGTCAAGAAACTGTCATTTATGCTATTGAAACACATGAGCCTGATGAGTCGTTATATAGTGTACATTTGCATCTGCAGCTCTCTCTTTTCTTTATTTTGAAAATTTCCTCATTTTGAGGAAATATAGGCATCACATCCGGTAAAGAAAGAAGGATTTTTTCCCGGGATTTTAGTACAATACTTATGATTAACAGCTTCAAACCCTTGAAAACCCAAAATATTGTTTAAATTTTATTTAAATGCAAAATTTTGAATTCTGTTAAGAGGGCTAAAAAGCAACTTCCGGTAAAGGAAAGAAATTTATTCACCCGTTAAATAACTGATATGGCAAAGTAAAAGATGTCCTAACTTTTTTTGGTACATAGTTATAACCCGTATATAATTTTCAACCTTAAATTAGGGTGTTGCGTTTCTATTGACTGTGAGTATACTTTATATATTTAATCCTTGTGATAAGACTTTTCATTTGATATAAAAAAAAAAATTGACCTTGGAGTTTGACATGCTGTTTTAAAATATTTAACCTTGGCCATAACTTTTGAAGGGTTAGGACTAAGTTTTCCATACCTCACATATGCATTCTTTGTGGCTAGACATTTCGTTGGATACCTTTTGACCTTGAATTTGGAGATTTCCGTATTTATTGAAAAAATTAACCTTGGCCTACTTTAGTATTTCCCAACTGTATTTTCAGTGAGAATACTCTACTTTGGGTACCAATATATAAAATTTGCATTTAAGAAAAGTTTAATCTTCGCTATGTTGCCATACGGGGGCATCAGTGTTTTACAAACACATCTTGTTTATATAATTAGCAAAGTCGACATCAAGTTTTCCATATAGTTTATCTTCTAAATATCCCATTACTAAAGTTGTGTATAAACCTATGAGGGAACAACTTTTGTCCTCATGGCTGTTCCTTTTATTTGTAGATTTAACAATACTTCTAAGTTTTCACTCTAATATTATTAAATAAGTGTATAAGTTTAAAAACTGCTTAGCTTAATATAATAGTATGGTATTTTCAATTTATTACAACAAATGAGTCTTTCCGACAAATGATGAAAGAAAATTAAATATTACAGACGAAAACCAATGTTCCGTGGCGAAGCTTAAAAACAATAGATATGTACTTTACGGCACGTGTTTTGTGTAATTAGCATCCTTTGGTGATCATTATCAAATTTTAAAAACTGATTACATGAAAAAAAAAACATAACATTGACAAAATAAACATTGAGAAAGAAGGAAGAGCCGTTGGAATGATATCTGGATCATCCTTACACCACGTTTTACTTAATTCTTTATAGTTTTTAATTTTTCTTGATATTACTTTTGAAAATTAGCAATCAGTATAAAAACCAATATAAACACATTTTTCTACAGTCTGTACGTCATTTTCATCGCCAATTTCTCAAAATTTGAAAGCTTTGGAGAAAATTTAACGAAACCAGAAGTGATCTGGATTTTTGTCTGAGGCCAATATATATTTTGCGTCACATCAGATTAAAAGAGTGTTGAACTGTCCTGAAACCATTTTAGAAACATGAAAACAAACAATTTAAATTGTATGAAAATAGTACGAAATCGGTGCTCGTGACAGTCTTATATTATCTCAAACAGTCTGAATCATCCTTAAAGCAGAGACTTATGTGCTAAATACCCAAGGATATTGACCAAAAGGCATCTTTGTGATGATGCACTGCCAAATCCCTGGATCTGAATCCCATTGAACACATCTAAAATTTTTATAAGGAATGTCAAAGCCCCCTCCCTCCACACAGTTTCAACGGTTTGAAAGATCTAGGTAGAAGATGTGGCAGCAGATTGGTCAATCTCCTATTCAGGGGTACAATTATTCAGCAGTGATTAGAGCTAGTGGTGGTCTTACTCAATAGAAATTATTTTATGTGAAATTTCATTTTGAGGTACATCATTTCCTTGACACTTTGCTCATTAACCAGGAATTAAAGAAATACTGGTAATTTATTGTATGCATTTGTTCTATAAAACTTAAGAAATTGTTAGGTTAACACTTATAAGTTTGATTCAGTGTATATATATTTAATACAACTGATTGTTTTCCTTATTCATATATCTTAGATGATGATCATGACGGTGAAAAGGATGAAGATTGTGCCCTGCCACTGCCGGGTGAGTCGTTTAGACACTGATCTATAAGTTTTGATGTTACTTGTTACCATGATTTCAGTCATGGTTTTTGTTGTAAAGGAGGGACTTTTCTCATGTTTTTTGTATCTAAAAGTCAATAAAATGTTTATAGATTTATGAAGACAATATCACAAAAACCTCAGTCACATTTCCAAAAACGACCAACAGCCGAATGCTTTTGAGGCAATATTAGGATTCTTCGGGCGATAGTCAGCTGTTCATCTGCCAATGTCTTGTCCGATTTTTACCTATTTCTTTTTTCGGGCGACCAATTTTGTGCCTGCGTCGGTGGCCAATTTCTTCAATTAAAACCCCAGTCACATTTCCAAAAACGACCAACAGCCGAATGCTTTTGAGGCAATATTAGGATTCTTCGGGCGATAGTCAGCTGTTCATCTGCCAATGTCTTGTCCGATTTTTACCTATTTCTTTTTTCGGGCGACCAATTTTGTGCCTGCGTCGGTGGCCAATTTCTTCAATTAAAACCCCAGTCACATTTCCAAAAACGACCAACAGCCGAATGCTTTTGAGGCAATATTAGGATTCTTCGGGCGATAGTCAGCTGTTCATCTGCCAATGTCTTGTCCGATTTTTACCTATTTCTTTGTCGGCCGACCAATTTTGTGTCCATCGGTCCAAGTTATAATTTTTCACCTGTCGGTGGCCGATTTCTTCAACTGCAGCTATCCGTCGACCAACCTTCGATCATTGTCCGAACATCGGCGGTCAGTTTATTAAGTCGGCCGTCCGTCGTTGGACAAAAAGGGTGTAAAAATGTCGGCCGACGGTTAAAATCAAACTGTAGCTCAGAGCTCGATGATCGAGCGACGATTGGCCGACTTGTGAATATTTAACCTATTAAGGATACACAACACAAACACAATTTTGATGCATGGATTGATATAAATTTGTGGTGGATCAACGTAATTGTCTCTACTGGCGATTTCTCCATATTGAAGCAAAAATGCGTTACAGTTTGTTTTGGCTTTTTTGTCCATTTTGACATTTCCTTTTTTTAATGCACCGGAATAAATCAACGAAGTTTGTCATAAAAAATAGCAGTGATGTCATATAATTTTCAATTCAAGACTAGAAAATGATGTAAATTTTTGTCTTTTAAAGTATTTTGCGTTTAGGCGTTTTTAAAAGATGCTTTTTAAGTGTTTGTCTTTTTTATACTAAAAAAAGTACACTTTAATTTGTGACGTTCTGTTTTGACGCGGCGACACCCCCTATCTTGTATGTTTTAAACATCTATAAAATAAATTCAGTTAAACATCTTTTGGTATATAATACTTGATAATATGACGCCAAATATAAAAGATATGGACACTGTGACATTACTTTTGGATCAACCCTCGTATATCAGTGATAAACAAATGGAAAGTATCACTTGATAACAAATACTTAAAAAGAATATTTATCTAGAAAAATTCTTTTTAAAAATGCATTACTTTTACAAAATACATCTAAATAATCCGAACTTTTAGTGAAATTCATCATTGCAAATAAAAAAATATGTTTATCAATGAAGGGCAAGTAGGACTTCGATAGCCTCTGGAAAGTTGTTTTCCCTGTTTATGTTGTCCAAATGTGAAGATTTGAAACCGAAAGTACAATGCAAACGGCGGATTTTAAAGGGGTCTTGTTTTTATACACATATCATGCTTTCAATAACAGCCTTTCAGAGACCATTCACGTCCAACTTGCCCTCCACTGATAAACATATATTATTTCTACAATGATGGTTTTCACTAAAAGTACAGCATTAAATATGTGCATTTTAATAAAAAAAAATATGCAAATTTTTTAATATATTTTTTTTCTCAGATTATATATTTTTTTAAATATTTGTTTTTAAATGACACTTTCTGTCTGTTAATCAATGATATATTTATACACTGTAAATGTTATAACTTTATACCTCACATAATTTTGGAGCAATTGTAAAAATAAACTTTTGAACACGCTGACCTTTTGTGAAACCTTTAACGTTGTCGTTGAATAGTCTGCCGACCAACTTTCGATCATGTCTGACCATCGGCAGACAGTTTGATCGTCGGACGGTCGACATTTAGGAATTGAGTTTTTGTATTTTGAATATTTTATCTAATCAAAAAGCAGACAAGAATCTTATTTTTGCTCATCTGAAGGAATCACACTAAGGTTACTTAATTCTATTTATCCATTCAATTTGAAAAAAGTAATATTTTCAACCCATCTAGAATTAATTATTGAACCGATAACAACAAACAATGTAAAATATAAAGCATTTTAAGTGAAAAGAATCAAACCACTTAATTTTAAGGTCCCCTATCTCTTCTCTGATTTTGGAAATGAAGTAAATTCTTCCAATCAATTTCAAAATTAAATCTGTTTTTATTAAGACACCGAGCATGAGAGCTATACATATGAAATAAAAATAATATTTAATACCACCTACATGACTCTTTGTTCAGGACTCATACCAAGTTTCAACTCTTGGCTCAAAGAGCTAATGCTATGGCCATTTTGTGCGGTGTGCGTAAACTTTTTAGAATATGGGCCATAACTCAAGAACCCCATGGCCAATCAGTGTCAAATTTGTCACATGGTATCCTTGGCCCAAGGGCTACCATTTATATTAAAATAAGGGTTGGGACTCTTAAACAAGAGAAGATAATCAGGAAAATAAAACCAAAAGTACTAGTTTTTCTCCAGCAATCTTACATACAAGGATCAGGATATGTCGAAGATTAAAATTTGCACGGGGAATTACCGTGGGTCAAAGGGCGTGGTCTGAAGGTCACTTCAAAGTTGACCTAAATTTACAATTAATAAAAACGTTTATATTTTGCTTACTATAAGAACTAGAATCTTGTAAGTTGATGCATCTTAGGACTTCACATCATGTTAACTTAAAAGTAGGTCACGGTAACCTACATTTTAGATTTTGTGGGGATTTGTTTTCAAATTGATTTGAAAGCATATTTTGGACACTTTAAGGCCTAAGATCATCAAACTTTGTCAGTTGATGCATCTTGGGTCCTTGAACAACGTCAATTTAAAAGTAGGTCACCGTGACCGACTTTTTGAACTTTATGACTAATCCTTTTTAAAACATTTAGTCCCATTATTTCAGACACTGAAAGATTTAGAATCATCAAATCTTGTCAGTTGATGCCTCTTGGGACCTAAAAACATATTTATGAAAAAGAAGGTCACTGTGACCTACTTTTTGAATTTTGCAGGCATTTGTTTTCAAAGACATATTTTGTATACCTTCAGACCTACGATCATCATACTGGGTCAGTAAATGCATCCTAGGACTTCGAAAGACGTCTACCAAAATGTAGGTCACGATGACCTACTTTCGATATTTATAGCTATATTTAAGTATCTTAGGTATTTATTGGCTTTGAATCATTAAACTTTGTGAGTTGATGCATTTTGTGTTTTCGGAGAGTGACGACCAAAAAGTAGGTCACTTTGACCTACTTTTGACATTTTATGGCTTTATTTAAGGGGAAGAAGGACCTTTAGCTGGAAAAATTCCTGTCGTTCATTTTTTTCATATTTTGTATATCTCTAATTTAGTATGTCCCACATACCTTAAAGCAGTTATATGGATAGGTTTTTAGACTTATTTTTTAGATATTGAATGACAAATACTATACCCCACAGTGTCTAAGTGGAGTTAAGATTCTCAATGTTTCTGGGATTATTTATCGGTCCATTATGGATTATTTTTAGCATAGATTAAAAAAATGTCATCAAACATGTGTCTTCTAAAATATTTCAGAGTATGAATAGGGCTAAAAATTCGAAAAAGCTATATTGTTTTGTCACACCGCATCTGGAGACGGAAAATTACGTACTTTTTAAGACAATTTAAACCAGGAGTCTCTGTCGAGACTGTAGCTCTACTGGTTTGAACTTATAACAAAGGATGAGAAAAGAAACCATTGCCATCAGACCAAGACTGTAGAAGGGGTAGCGTTTTAAAGGAATTTCACAGAAAATTCTATTTTTAGTAACCATAGCAACTGTTCATCGAAATCAAAATCCAATGCACTATTTTATGTATCTTAGTGTAGTCTACTTGTGTGCCAAGTAATATTGAAACCAGATCAAAATTGTAGTAGTAGCATTTTAAAGGAATTTCACAGAAAATTCTATTTTTAGTAACCATGGCAACACCGTTCATCGAAATCAAAAACCGATGCACTATTTTATGTATCTTAATTTAGTCTACTTGTGTGCCAAGTAATATTGAAATCAGACCAAAACTGTAGGAGGAGTAGCGTTTTGAAAAATTGTTTACATACAGACGGACGGACGACGGATACCTTACTATCGCATAAGCTCTTCTGGTCTCTGACCAGTAGAGCTAACAACAACAAAAATTAATTTGCAAAAAATCCTATCATTCAATATTTGAAAATTTACGTTGAAATGCAAGTTCGTCATGTTATTATACCAGCACTTTCTAAAGAAAGTTCGGGTATATTGTTGTTACTCATGTCCGTCCGTCCGTCTGTCACACTTTTCTTCCCTGAACTCCTCCTAAATTTTACACAGTCGCTTAACCATCTTTTAGGAGATGGTTGGTGGGGTCATGTAGATGTGCAGTAAGGTTTCGGAATTTTGATTTTGCCCCGGGGGGTCAAATGGGGGTAAAAAAAATGACGTTTTTTATGCAAAAAGCCCCTTCTTCCTTGAACTCCTCTTACTTTTTACTCAGCAGCCTAATCATCTTTTGGGAGATGGTTGGTGGTGTCATGTAGATGTGCAGTAAGGTTTTGGAATTTTGATTTTGCCCCGTGGGGTCAAATGGGGGTCAAAAAATGACGTTTTTTATGCAGTAATCCCCATCTTCCCTGAACTCCTCTTACATTTTACTCAGCAGCCTAATCATCTTTTGGGAAAGTTCACTCTTTTGAAATTTTGGTAAAACATCAAGGTCAAGTGGTAAAAAATCATAGCATGTTGGGAAACATCTTGTTATGGGTAATATACACGTGAAATGTGAATGTCATATCTCTTCTCTATCAAAAGGAAATATATTATTAAAAAGTAAGTTAAACTTCAAGGTCAAGGTCACAGAGTCAAAAAGTAATGATACATATGGAAAAGGTCTTATCACAGGTAATATACATGAATGTATAATATGAATGCCCTTTCATTTATCTTTTAAAATGTTCAATTTAAAACAATTAATTTGTTCATGACAGTAGGTCAAACTTCAAGGTCATGGGTAATAAAAATCATAGTGTATTTAGAATGGTATTGTCCTAGTTAAATACTAATATACATGTTTAATATAAAAGTCCTGATTCTTCTCATTCAAAATATATGACCATGATGACCAAGGTTAAATTTATTGTGACAGATGGACAGACTGACAAACAAATGAGATTTAATGTCCCATACCTTTAGCGAAAATGGGGGACAATAAATGTCCTTGCTGTTCTTGAGAAGAAGATTTATGTTGGAAAATGTCCCCTGCATATTTACATGTAAATTGGTTGAAATTGGCCCAGTGGTACTTAAGAAGTTAAGAATGTGAAAAGTTTGCAGACAAACAGATGGACGACAGAAAACAGTACATTTCAGAAAACAGTATGCTTGTAAATAGATAATCAAGGTACTTTGGGTAGCAAAATAAAGCTAAACTGGTATATCTAATTCATCCGCAGAACTTAGTATATTTTAATATGCACAACCTTTTCAACTCTCATAATGATTATTTTGAAATATTTATATCTGATCTCCATGTCTGATTCAAGGGAGAACTAGAGATATGACCAGAAGTATATCTGTTGAATATAAAATATGTACATGTATACTGTGTTTTTTTTTTAATTAATTTGTTTGTTTGTTGTGACAGCAACTGTTATGGCAGCTTTTGGCAAAGGTTTAAGTTTCTCAAATGTAAGTCAAACTCCAAGGTCAAGGTCAAAGGGTCAAAATTGTTGGTATCAAAGGGAAAGTCTTGTCACAAGGAATACATATGTGAAATAAGAGAGAAATCCCTAGTACTTCCTCACCTGTTCAAAACTTATTGCCAAGGTTAAAATTAAATTGGGTTCAACTCTAGGGTCAAGGTCAAAAATATTTATACCTGTTGAAAGTTCACAATGATTACACATGTTAAGCATGAAAGTCCTAGCACCAACTGTCCAAAACTTAGGCCAAGTTTAAGGTATTTTTCTTGTAAAAGTGGGTCAAACTCCAAGGTCAAGAGGTCAAAATTGGTGGTACCCATAAAAAGGTTTTGCCAAAAGAAATTTACCTATGAAATGTGGAAGCCATGTGTATAGCCCAATCCACATAAAACTTAAGGCAAGGTTAAAGTTTCTGTGGACAAACAGACATAAATACAGGAAACAAAATATGTATATATAGTCAAATGGAAAAATGTCATAAGGTTTTATTTTTGTTGCTTTATTTAGCGTTTGTATTATCTCAAAAGCGGTTGAGAGTAAGAACTATATTTTTGCACGTAACTTTAAAATGGCGACTATGGGGTCAACATCCTGCCTTGAACAGGATCACATAAGCCGGCAATTGCTCTTTGAGCAATACGCCCGGCTAAAAATGACTTTGGACATCCTCCCCCTTAGAAAACATGGACCCCGGCATCATTGTTTGTATTATTTTGTTTATTTGCTTCTCAGGAAATCTTGGGCTGGATTTTTTTTGACTGAGGTGTGACCCCCCCCCCCCCTTTCCGAAAAAAAAAAAAATTCTGGATCTGCGCCTATATATACTGAATGTCCGCAATGGGAGATAACTTGACAATGTGAAATTTGTCGACTGTGGCATGCGATGATCGTTGACCCTTTTTGAACTTCAACCTAACCATTTGCATTTATCTATATTTATGCAATCTATACTAAATCTTGTACTTACCGAATGTCAT
Source organism: Saccostrea glomerata (assembly GCA_003671525.1). NCBI lineage: Eukaryota > Metazoa > Mollusca > Bivalvia > Ostreida > Ostreidae > Saccostrea > Saccostrea glomerata. Next base: position 630,329 of record PRKT01000300.1, on the reverse strand, counting down.
AGGTCTTGTCAACGAATTCATGAAATATAATCCATATTATCCAATTAAAACAGAAATGATTTTAACTGACCACACTGCACCGTAAGCATACATGTGCCATATATCATTCGGCAAACCTTTGCTGATTCCGTCGCCTTCATTAGATGAAGTATGAATCGGCCGAGGTGTGCCGAGTGGTGATATCTAAAAATATGATAATGGGTGACGCAAACCCAATGTGAATGTAGAGATTTTCAATAAGATGTTCACACGTAAAACTGTTTAGTACAAGAACAAATTTCAAACTATCAGAATAAACGATGTTTTAACATAACTTTGCCATCTAGGTCTATTTTAAAAAATGTGTGAGAGAGAGTGTGTGTGTGTGTGTGTGATGGGGGAAGGGGGGGGGATAGGCATTGACAAATTAATTGGGTTGTATTTTCAATGGGTTTCTTCCTGACCAAATACTAAATCAGTTTGCACATTTTGATTAATTCATCAAAAACGCTTTGTACTAAAATAATATTTTATGTCGTTGAGAAAGTAAATTTTAAAAGTTCCAAATTATGGGCAAAATATTTATCAGAATCTAAGTAATTTACTTCATTAATTAAATTCTGTTATTTCAGACTGGTAATGAATTAAATATACAAATACATATATGAGGCTCATAGATCATATGGTCACCTGAAAATTTTATGCTCAATTTGACGAATATACGGTGATAAGTATGGAATTTTGACTTTTTCCTTGGAAAGTCCAATATGAAGGAGTGTGTATTTAGAGGCAAACACCTTAGTGCGGGTATTACTGTCTCATGACAGTATCTAGTTGATTAACTGTAAAAATATCGATTGATGAAGCTTAGCTCAATATTGCACAGGGCATAGTTAAACAAGACATGAACATGAGAAAAACGTGTCATGTTTACATTTCTAGAGTATGGGAAAACCCAACTATGATGTCACACATTTGCGAAATGAGCGAATAAGACATACCTATAAAATATTTCCGTCAATAACCATGTAAAAATAGTTTTTGTGTTCCCTAGTTCACAAAATATACCATCATGTACTGATCATGACCCGTTTTTATGATATTATACTATCCATGTTTTACTGTGTATAATCCTATGTTGTACTAAGAGATCCACTATGACGTCAACGACTCGTTGGACACGCAGTGTAGGAAAACCGAAGAGTGGATCAATCTATTCCGTAATTTGATAATATTTGCAAAAAAGTTTGAATGTATTTAGATATTTTTATACAAGCTGGCAATCGTTAGAATCTCCCCCTCGGATGAAAGGTGTGATCAAACCAGAGGCGCAATTGGTAACATATCTCAGACGATCAAATGCTTGATGAATGGAGTGACTGACGGAATAACTCAATGATGTAATAATTATATTGTTTTGAAATTATAAATCCGTTGTTGAAATAGTAATTCCTAATTAAAGATAAGAATTTATTCAAGTCCGAAAGTACAAAATCAACCAGATTGAGAATGTAGCAACTGCTGCAGAATTGAAAATGATGATGCATGCATTTTTACGCCTGGACATTGCAAAAACTGGATTCCAGTGAGATTCACAGTCCATCTATGCCACCCTCAATTGACATGCATCAAAAACTTGGTTTCATTTTCCTGAATGTAAAAAAATTACCCTCATCAATAATAAAATCAGGCAATTCTTCATGCAATAGACCATTCATTTGATCTTTTGTGTGCACGTTTCTGTACAGTGTGTCACCCCTCATCAATATTGTATTCATGTCATGTGTACTTAAATGATCAATACTCTTTAGCAAGGATTTCATCATGAATGTTATGCAATTTGTAACACACTGCCTCCCTCTTGAACTAAAAGAAAACCTATCATCACCTAGGGGCCTAATTGACAAAATCTGCACATACAAACTTATTCATTGCTGTAACTACAAATAATTACTTAATGATCAGTTTTGTTTTAAACACTTGCATATGCGTGGATTGTCCGTAAAGTTCGTGGACAAGTGCAAATTTAAATAAAAATGGCGTCATTGGTATTTATTATTAACTTATTTATGTTTCTTTACTTAATTTGAATTACAAAATGTAAAATTTTATTCAATTTCAAATATATAATTACAATAATGGCTTCATTATTAGTCTTGGGATGGTGACCCGGAACACCGCAAAATATGAGGATATTAAAAGAGTGCTTTTTTCTTCAATGTTCAATTATTCGGTTGATGAGCGTGGTTTTTTCTTCTTTATAACATTGAATGATTCCATAATCAGGGATGCCTCAAAATATGCTTTAAGAAATCTCAATGCATGTATTATGAAAATTCATCATGTTCATGTAAATATTCTCATGAAATTTTCGGATTTCATACATTTTCAGCCAACCTTTTCTGAAGTTGATACCAACTAATGTTTTTCAATATACTCGATAGTTCTCATAAATATTCTCATGAATCTTATAATTATTCTCAGAAGTTCTCGTAAATATTCTCAGTAGATCTTAAAATAGTCTCATTAGTTCTCGTACATATTCTCAGTAGTTCTCATAAATATTTTCCGTTTTTCTCATAAATATTCTCAGTTACTGTAGTTCTCATAAATATTCTCAGGTTTTCTCTTAAATATTCTCAGTAGTTCTTGTAAATATTCTCAGTTGTTCACCAATATTCTCGGCTGTTTTGATAAGTATTCTGGGTAGTTCTAATAAATATTGTCAGCAGTACCCATGCAAATTAAAAAAATATTCCATCTGTTCGCTGTAAAATTGCAACTGATGAGCCTGAATCAAAGTATTATTTATAGATATTGGGCCAATGATAAAGGTTAGCAAATTAGAACTAATGAAGATAAACACAATTTCATTACATGATATTTCAGTGAGAAATTGTACACAATTTTGTTTTTTGTGCAGCAAGCTACATGTCACTGGATTTTTTTCAATAGGCCTTGTTCCTTGTCACTATTAAATTCTCTCAAAATTTCTCATATAATAGGCCTAACTAAATTCATCGATAAAATTATAAATAATTAGCAAAAGGCGAGACAGTTATTGCGGGGTCGGGAATTCAATGTGAACTTTTCAGGAACCAATAAAACACAGCCCGTCTTTGCAACAATTAATGCAAAAATAAATAATAAACAAAATATAACACCGCAATCACTGATTTGATAAGAATGTGTTCAATTATATACGTTCCGTCCTACGATATTACCTATGTCTACTTGCACTTGGATTTAAAGCTAATTACCCAAGCAATACGCCAAATGAACCTAAATAATCGATTATTATGTATACGTAGAACTATTTTTTTCCCTCTTCACTGCCAAATTTGCCCCTGCAATATTGCATGTAACCCCAGATTATTCAACGCATGCTTTCGGGTATTTTCGTCAAAGATCGGAAAACCTGCAATTTTTGCTCATAGGTAGCGCCTTATGGAAGTTTCAATTACAAATTCCCAGTACATCAAAAATAATATTTAAACAAATACTTAATCATAAATACATCTAAGAAACTAATATATAACTCGTATATAACATCAGCCCCCTAAAAGAAAATTGACATTTAAACATTTACAGAATAAAGACAATAAAGCATAACATACAATGTATCTTTAAACAAGAGGCCCATGGGCCACAGCGCTCACCTGAGAACATTGGCTAGGAACAGACCTGAAAGTTTACTGAGGTGGGGGGGGGGGGGGGGGGGGGGGGGGGGCTTGAATTTTAATCCCCCAGGGGGTCATGATTTGAACAAACTAGAATCTATACTACCTGAGGATGATTATAAATATCATTAATCACTTTCAAGTACTTGAAAAGAAGATTTTAAAAGGTTTCCCTATATATTCCTATATAAAACTTTGGTCGGCCATTTTGGCCCCACCCTATCCCCGGGGGTCATGATTTGAACAAACTTAAATCTACACTACCTGAGGATGATTTCACATGAGTTTCATCGTTCCTGGCCCAGTGGTTCTTTAGAAGATTTTTTTCTATATATTCCTATGTAAAAGTTTTAATGGCCATTTTGGCCCCACCCTACCCCCGGGGGTTATGATTTGAACAAA
>PRKT01000300.1:621268-623768 GCA_003671525.1 Saccostrea glomerata | reverse complement strand
AGATAGCAATATCTAAAAAAAAGAGATATTTATTCCTGCAATACAAAATGACAAAAACTTGCTCATAGAAAGAAATTTGCACAGTTTATCCCAAGTGAGCAGTAAACAAAACTCAAAGAGAATGATCATGTCACCCAAAGTCTCTCATATAAAACTGCATACCATACATGCTCTGCAGCATATCTACTCGTAATTACTCATACACCTTACGCTGGAATGCCATGGTTATTATCTTAACAGTAAAGTTTTTTTCTGTATAAAACAAAAATAGCTACATTGTAATTGGTTATTCAAAGTATAACCTCTATAGAATAACACATTCTCAGTTAGAATAAATCATACCACTTTCAAAGAAAGATAATACAATATTCAGTTACTATAATGGACTTTTGAGAAAAGCGCTGACTTTTACAGTCGACGGCTTACTTTTACACTTGGACAATATACGGAAGCTCTTTTGCAATAAAAATATTCAGCTCAACATTAAATTACACGAAATAACGGACTGAAGTAAAGCCAGTTAAGTTGCCCATGGAGAATCCAACAATAACCCTACCCGCAAATACCACCCTTCACATTCTAGTGCCCCTAACACCATACCTTTGACCCCTAGAAAGGTTTTCTTATCTATTATCAATTCTGTACCTCCATACTTGACACAGGATTAAATGTTGAAGTAATAGTGTTGTAATAGTCAGCATCTTCGCAAAAGTTCATATAGAATTGCATAAGATATAACCCTTTCGGAATAAAACACCCTTGGTTAGAAAAAAAAGCAATTACTATATCAAACCAACACAAAATTTTCATGTTACACGATATATGCCACAAATACTGCATACTAGTAATTCCTACACTTTCAATACAATCGTGATTTATGTTATAATTCTTAAACCGTGTTGATGGACACATCTAGGTTAACTCAACAACAACAGATTGGATATGTATACTTTCCACACCTCTCTTACATTTCTACCGTTTTCAAAATTATGTGTAAGCTGTAATCCTTTTGGAATAAAACGTCCGTAATTACATACGAAATATGAAACACTGTAAATTAATACAGATCAAAGTATCAATCAAACATTTTCTGCAAACGAAAAAAAATATCGACATTATACACAAATGTAAAAAAAAAATTTCAATAATTATGTGTTTTTACATTTTTTTTAAATCAAGTGTCCATAATCATTTTAATACATTGTCAAAAGCACGTTTGGCTTTTGCAATTAAAGCCGACAACCCAAATCGCATTTACGGCTGGTTCACCCACAATTTGTACTAAATATTTGGAATTTCGTTTTCCTAAAACACGTTCGATTTTGTGGAATCCATCTGCGTCACTTGAAACAGAAAAGGTAGGTAAGTCCTTCGATTCCACATGATCACTGTCACGGAATCTGCGCGTCCAACGAGTCGTTGAGGTCATAGTGGATCTCTTAGTTCAGTAAGATTATACACAACAAATATTTGTATATGGTTGTTGACGGTTTGTAGGTATGTCTTATTTTGCTTATTTCGCAAATGTGTGACGTCATAGTTAGATTTTCCCGTACTAAAGAAATGTAAACATGACACGTTTTTCTCATGTTCATGTCATGTTTAACTATGTCCTGTGCAATTTTGAGCTCAACTTCACCAATCGATTTTTTACAGTTAATCAATAACATAATGAACTTGCATTTTAATGAAAATTTTTAAATATTGAATGATAGGATTTTTTGCAAAAATTAATTCATTATTTTGTTGTTTAAGTTGTCTGAAAAAGTTCGTTATTTTCCGTCTCCAGATGCAGTGTGACAAATGAATCTTGCTTTTTCGAATTTTTAACCATATTCATACTCTAAAGTATTTTAAAAGACACAAGTTCGCTGACATATTTTTTTTATCTCTGCTGAAAAAATTCCATTATGGACCGAGTAATGGGTCCAGAAACACGGAGAATCAAAACTTCACTTAGACACTGTGGGGTATAGTATTTGTCACTCAATATCTCAAAAACAAGTCTAGAAACCTATTGATTAATCTGCGTTAAAGTATGTGGGACATACTAAATTAGAGATATACAAATTATGAAAAAAATTGAACGACAGGTATTTTTTCAGCTAAAGTTCCTTCTTCCCCTTAAGACGTTTTCCAGACCAAAAGTTTGTTTAAAAGGGCTATTTATAGCAAAGTCACTTCTGTAACTAAAGTTACTCTCCATCCTAAAATAAAGACAAGTAAATTTTTAGTAGTTCAGTGTAGTAGTACGGGTTTTTTTTTTAAAACGAAACAATTTCAAGGAATCTTTTTTGGCCATGAAAATCAAGTCTTAAAAAAGGAGGTTAAACTCTAGAGTCTAGGGTCAAGACGTAATACTGTTAAATCTTAATTTGTTGAATGTGTGTGTAGGGGGGGGGGGTGGCTAAGTGAAGGAGAAAAAAAATCGTACCTGAACAATCTAGACAAGCAGAACAATAATAAGGGAAAATGTATCTTTGATGCAAATTATTTTGTG
>PRKT01000300.1:594802-620053 GCA_003671525.1 Saccostrea glomerata | reverse complement strand
CCCCCCCCCCCCCGGTAATTTTATAAAAACAAGAGCACTAAATATTTTTAAATGCTATAGTTAAAGTTTGGATATATATATATATATATATATATATATTATATATATAAAATCCAAATTCAAATGATAAACTCAAACTTTTATCTAAAGCGCTTTCGCCCCATGCGGGCTCATCAGTAGATTTGAAATTGTAAACAAGTTACATTATGAAGTCATTCTCGTGACGTTATGTAGGCAACGTTAAACATAATGATTGTGACGTAATAATAATCACAGTTAAATGAGGCGCACAGATAAAGTTTAACAGTTCATCTGATCAAAGTTAAGCGCCTATCATAAATGTACAATAATGGAGACATTTTATATAAAATGTACATAATAAAATAATTTGATATAAATTCCTTTTAGCAGTTCAATTTTGTTCTTTGGCAATATTTTATTTTTTTTTTACTATATATTTAGTTGGTCATTTTTAGTGCTTTATATATATATATATGAATGTTGATTTTGTGTAACTAAGCATTGTATTGTCAAACTCCTGAAGATTGGAAATGAAACCGGTTGAGTTTATTTCGGTGTTGTGATTATTTTATTATTTATTATATATATATGAAGAGAAAAAGAGAGATCGAAAGTAGGTTAACTCAAAAAATTTCGGATTACTCTAGCACATATTGTGGTAAGGCATGCATGGATCAAGGGGATCAAGATCCCTGGAAAATTCAAATTTATTTTATTTATTTATTTATTTAGAATTACTAAAGCTTCTCTTCCCTTTTGCGATTTGAGCCAGCACCTCCTAAGGAAAATTTTCTGGATCCATGTAACAAAATATTACATCGAGCTCGGGATGTCGATTTAAACATAAGAGATAATGCTCAAATTATAAAGAAAATCGCTATCATTTGAGTGTTTTAATGCAGGGAGAAAATGCTTTTGTAAACTTGGGATGAGATACGCGCTGAATACATTTAGCCCTCCAGATAAGTCCGCTTGAAGGTAAACATAGTCCCCCTCTTTGATGTCTATGTCTTTTGCATTTGCATTGGCTAATGTTGTCATTTTATCCGCTTTCGTCTGCGCATTGTCTTTTGCAATTCTCCGAATAACGGCGAGTTTTTCAGTGTGTTCTTTCATATATGATTGTATACCTTTGTGTAAAGTTTCAAAGTTCAGTATCACGTTCGTAATAGGAAATTTCGATCATTGGTCATATAAAATCTCATATGGTGAAAATCCTAAAGTTGCATCACAGATGTGTTCATCGCAAAGACGACGGCCAGAAGGAATTTCTTCCAGGATTTCCTGTCGTTTGAAATATATGGCGTCAATTTCTCGGCTAATGTAGAATGTGTCCGTTCACATGCTCTTAGACAATGATGTACAAAACTAGGTGTGAATTCCTGTGTGATGTGTAAACTTTTACACAGTTCTCTGGTAAATTCTGCCACAAATACACTGCCCTGTTCACTAATAAGGGTATTACACACACCAAAAAATGTAAATAATTGAAAATGCGCATTAGATACTGCTAAAGCATCTTTGTTTCTAATAGGGATTGCAAACAAATATTTTGAAAACATATTGATCAACAGCTGTGAAAATGTAACTATCACCGTCCGGTGTTGGTGGTAAACGTCTATATAATTCAATCTCCCAGACTTCAAATGGTGTTGAAGGCATTTTATATACGGTAATCTCTGACTTTATTGTATTTTTGCGTCATCTTTGGTTTTGGACAGAAATCGCAAGATTTGACATAATCATAAACAAGTGTTGCTAGTTTCGGACAGTAAAAGTTTTCTTTTATTTTATCCAATGTGTCTTGAATTCCTCTATGTCCGCCTATTGGTGAATCGTGGTAAAGCTCTAGCACTTTTAATACAAGATCCTGACCTCTTGAGGAAGATGTTGGTCAGGGAGTTTATCAGATTTGTTTTGCTCATAAATACTAAATTCCTAACAGTGGGTAGTAATTGAACCACTGGTTGCTGTGGACTGAATGTTTGTCTGTCTAGACCTTACCTCGTCCAAAGTTGCTCTGTCAATTTGAGTGCGAAACAATTTAGGCCAGTCATTGTCACTGGCAAAGAGGTGCGTCTTTGCATTATAGCGAGGAATATCGATGTTGTCCTCAGTATCAGCGTCATGTACATTTTCAAAATTCACAAAATTGCAATGCATGTGATCTTGCGCTAATAGCGTTTTCTGGAAATTCGGATTTTCTCGATAATGCATCTGGAACTACCATCCGAGCTGAGGGTTTATATTCTATTGAGAAATCATAACGTTGTAAAAGCGCCAACCATCGGTCATACATAGCTCCCCAAAGTTGTTTTTTGAAACAGCGGTTTTAAGCCTGATAATCACACTTCACAGTAAAACGTTTCCCACTTAAATATGTCGAACAGTGAAGAATAGCAGTAACCTTTCCAAGTAATTCTTATTTAGTTGGTCCATATGAATTCTGCCACTTTGTTAGACCTTTTGACCCAAATCTTATCACACGAGGGTATAACATTTATCCAATTCATTTGCTAGACGTGTCTACTGCAAGCCTAAATTCAAGGTCAAACCGCGGAAAAGCCAGTACCGGGCTCTGTAGTGAAAGACGTTTTGATTCCTGAAACGCTGATTCTTGTTCGTCCGTCTAAATATATCTGGCGTTGGATTTTAGGAGTTTATTCAGAGGGTAAGCCACTGCGGAATAATTTGGTATAAACTTCCGAAACCAGTTAAAAAGTTCAAGAGCACGTCGCAATTCATTAGCATTCTTTGGTGCTGGTAACGTTTCAATAGCTTGTAATTTGTCAGATGGGGAACTTATTCCATGTTTGGATATCACATGCCCAAGAATTGCGCATGAAGATTGAGCAAATGCGCACTTTTTGGATTTATCCCAAGTCCGTTTCTAAGGCGAGCAAAAACTTCTTCAAGATCTCGAATGTAGACAAAGCTACTTTTGCATCATCAATGTAACGGAATGTCATGCCGCTTTTGAAATTTGGTAAACATTCACCTGTTAAACCAATATAAACATGGTTTTGCACCTTTGCTTTGACAATCATTCTTGAATGTGGAGGCAAAGTAACATATGATGCATTCCTTACCTTAAGTTGTGAGTTAAAATCCATACATACAGATATTGATCGAAAATCTAACACAACTCCTACTGACATTAAAAACTGGGTGTCGAGAATAATTGGGTGAGACAATTCCTGAATTACAAATACTTGAATAAACACATGTGATTCCCTGTCGGACAACTGCATCTGGATTCTAGCAGTACAAAAAAATTAACATGTTGACCATTTGCTTATTGCACTTCAGGATTTTTAGAAGGCATGAGATCACTTTTTGTTTTCGAACCTAAACTTTGATAGAATTTTGAAGAAATTTTGTTAATTGTACTACCAAAATTCAGCAGTGCAGAGACCGAGACGGAACCAAGATACATATACTGGCAAATATATAAGTTTTCCTTGCTGAAAATGTCACATTTCCCGGCACTATTTGTCAATTGATTTTCAGAGCCCACGAAAGATGCCGCATTTATCCCGGGCGTTGTCCGTTTTTTTTTTTGCCTCAGAGGCGCGATTCCTGGGCTATGCAGACTTGTGCTGTTGACAATCGGTCGCAATATGTCCTTGTTGATGGCATAATTGACATTTTGCATGGGGCTTCTTTCCACCATTACCGTTCCAACTGCATACTCGTTGAATGTGTCCTTCACCAGAACAACTGTGGCACGTACGGACATTCGCGCGGTCATGATTGTAATTCTGCATCCCTCTTGGACGGTCGCAACTTGGAGCCTCCAGTCTGTTCAGCCTGTCAGTAATCGTTTTCATCATCTGAAATAGTTGTTCATCTCAACCACGGCTAGGCTTCTCCTCGATACGGACTGCAGCTACGGTGTAAGGGGGGCTTGTCCTGTATCCATACGCCTCACCAAGTTTGGCTTGTTGTAGAGCATCCGTAAAATTTGTGACGGATGCGGTCCGCCAAAACAAAAAAATACTATAGTTAATTATAGTTAACTATGTTAAATCAAAGTGTCAAAGTTTTCGCCAAAGTTTTTCAAAGTGTCAAAGTTTTCGCCAAAGTTTTTCAAAGTGTCAAAGTTTTCGCCATAGTTTTTCAAAGTGTCAAAGTTTTTCAAAGTGTCAAAGTTTTCACCAAAGCTTTTCAAAGTGTCAAAGTTTTCGCCAAAGTTTTTCAAAGTGTTAAAGTTTACGATAAAGTTTTTCAAAGTATCCAAGTTTTCGATAATGTTTTTTCAAATGTCCAGGTTTTTGCCAAAGTTTTTCAAAGTGTCAGTTTTCACCAAAGTTTTTCAAAGTATCAAAGTTTTCACCAAAGTTTTTCAAATTATCAAAGTTTTCGCCAAAGTTTTTCAAAGTGTCAAAGTTTTCACCAAAGTTTCTCAAAGTGTCAAAGTTTTCGATAAAGTTTTTCAAAGTGTTATCACTATAGTAAATCAAAGTTTTCAAAGTGTCAAAGTTATAATTATAGTTAACTATAGTTTTTTTTTGTTAGGGCGTACACAGAACGCTAACTGTTGTGGTAGTTCATTGACAAATTTGGTTATAAGGTCTCTCTCTGGTTTTTGTAGTTTAGTCTCTTTTTCTAGAATTTTGTTATGAAAGTTCTCAATGGGTGCTGTGGGATTGAGAGAAAGACTTAAATTGGCACTCTCCGCAACCATATTTGGATCCAGCATATCAGTTTTGGCGCACTGACATACAAAAGCGTGTCTAAAAGATGTCCATGTGCCCTTTGATGTATCATCCAAAGAGTTAAGCCAAATTAGGGCATTCAAATTCAAATTCAGATAGAAAGTTTTGCCCATTCTCACTGGCAAACCCCGAAAACGTTCGAATAAAAACCTTGTCCGAAATTTGCAGGGGGGGTTGCGAGTTAACTCTGCCATAGGTTTGATTCTGGCGCGGCCGAAAGATTGGTCATCCATGTTTCCTGATGTTGAGTGGAAATTTGTTGGTGCTGGAGACACGTAAATTTCTGGTCTAAACATTTTTGTCAGTTTATGTAGTCCGAATACCGAGAAAAAGTGAATTCAACATATCCAAAGTTAAGTCCAAAATCACTAATGAAATTTTTAGATTCTCCACCATGTAATAATTATATTTTGTTAAACACGAATTCTCAATTTATAGTGACAAATCGACTTTGGGAAAAGTCAAAAAAAATTTTAAACTGAAACTAACGCTTTTATATGAAAGTGTATAGTTATTACACAGTTTGATTTACATACTTCATGCTGAGTTTTGTTGACCTCCTTCGAAATGAATGCAGTTGGAGGGCTAATTTTACACCAAGATATTTACGTGATGTTGAAAAGCCATATTTGGAAACGAAAGAGGTTTTTTTTTTAAATTTCAAAATTAAGATAATACACATCAAATTTTGTTAACTACATTGTATGTACATTTATGAAACCGTTTAAGCACGTTTGTAAAAGGGTGTGGAATCTTTGATTCAATAAATAGTAAAAACAAAACAGGCATAATTTTCATTTAAATGAAATTCTTTTCTTTTTATTAGGTGAGCTTTTCTGATCACATTTTGTCCGGCGTCCGTCTGTCTGTCTGTTTGTAAACTTTTCACATTTTCGACTTTTTCTCAAGAACTGCTGGGCCAATTTCAACCAAACTTGCCACAAAACATTCTTGGGTAAAGGGGATTCAAGTTTGTTCAAATGAAGGGCCACGCCCTCATTTAAGGGGTGATAATTGGGAATTAATGAAAATTTGGTGGTATGTTTTAAAAATTTCTTCTCAAGAACCACTGTGCCAGGAAAAATGAAACTTATGGGGAAACATCCTCAGGTAGTGTAGATTCAAGTTTGTTCAAATCATGACCCCCGGGGGTAGGGCGGGGCGCCCCCACAATGGCCGACCAAAATTTTTTACATTTATAGGAAAATTCTTTAAAAATCTTCTTCTCAAGAATAACAAAGCCATGATTGATCATTTTTATATGGAAGCAACCTCAGGTAGTGTAGATTCAAGTTTGTTGAAATCATGACCCCCAGGGCTAGGGCGGGGCCACAATGGCTGACCAAAGTTTTACATAGAAATATAAAGGAAAATTCTTTAAAAATCTTCTTCTCAAGAATAGCAAAACCATAACTGGTCAAAGGTTTACTTTTGGGTTTAAACTTTTCAATAATAAAACCAATTTCTAATTTTTCCTAGCCACAGTGGTCAGGTGAGCGATGCGGCCCATGGGCCTCTTGTTTTAAAAAGTTTTTATCAGATCTGACAATAAGCTAAATAATGACAATATTCCCTAAAATGCTTCATTATTTGATTCTTTATTAATCTGTTCAGAGAAACGAACATTATTAAAAAATATCAGAAGGTAAAATATTTCGCCATTACCTGATTACGAAATGTTTGTTAAATATCACGTAAATAATGCAAATAGATATCATACAAAAATAAAAGTATATTCGGGGAAAAATGAATATATTATTTCAAATTATTGAATTTTATTAATTTTCTTATCTGTGTTCTTGATAAATGATTGTATACGAATATTTCACTGATATGAAGACGTCACTATTGCCGGTGAAGGGCTGCAAATTTAGGCCTATGCTCGGCACTTACGGTCTTTGAGCAGGGAGGGATCTTTATCGTGCCACACCTGCTGTGACACGGGGCCTCGGTTTATACGGTCTCATCCGAAGGACCGCCCCATTTAGTCGGCTTTTACGACAAGCAAGGGGGACTGAGGACCTTTTCTAACCCGGATCCCCACGGGGCCCAACTGGGGTAGATGATACAACAAAAATAACGTTGAAAGGGCATTTGTCGTCGTTCCAGTTTCTTAAGGTATTTACACCATCATGTGACGTCATACATTCCTGTAAAATCTCTTATTAAATTTTAGAAATCATTAAGATTCACTCACAAATCTGTTCAAACAGCTTAAGAATTGAATTCTTATTTACTTTAAAACATGGTAACGTAAATATTGGTAACGTAAATATCGGTAATGTAAATATCGGTACCGTAAATATCTTTCTGAGATTTATCGTAACTTTTAATGCTGTTGTTTAATTATTCCACTGTTAATCAAAGGCATGTTCTTCTGCTTGAGTGTAAGGCAATTTGACCCATAGGCAACAGTGTAGTTCTCTTACTTAATTTGTGAATAAATACTAACACGTAAATATCGATGAATTTTTTAACCATTGGACTCATAAGAAAAGGGGGGCTATTTTTTTTATATAAATACAGATAAACATGTCTTTTTTACCATTCCATGCAATAGAAGATGTGTTCATGATGTTAAAAAGTTACAACTTAATCCTATTGAGTCAGTTCAGCAATCCTTCCTATTGAGTCAGTTCAGCAATCCTTCAAGTCCTTTTGAATTTCCAAATAGAAAAGTAATAATTTTGCGGTGACTTAAGATTTTATAAATATATTTTTAAAAAAGTTTAAAATTTGTGACACGCATATGTGTGAAGGGTGTGATATTCAGAAAATATAACTCAAATGTAGGACAATCTTACTAAGAAAAAGATATGTAAGTGATTTAAAACTTCTTTTTGGTTTAAAATAAAAACTACACCATGATCGGCGACAGTAACGTAAATATCGATTTCTGCTATAAAATGCGATTTTCGCCTAAGACAATCATTCAAGTTACAACAAACAATTGTATTTTAATCAACAACCAACAATGGTTCATATGACTGGCAGAAAATAAAATTTATTAGAAATATTATATTACTTAAAACACGGTACCTTATTTAAAGCGAATTGAGACTATACTTTGAGAATCAGATTGAAATGATAATTCCGTCGTTGAAATAATAATTCCTGGTTAAAGTTTAGAATTTATTCAAGTTCAAAAGTACAAAATCAAAAATTACATTTTTACACAAAATTTCCTAAGTGAGAGTGAATTACAGACAAACTCACCCACGTTTCATCTTTGACAACTCCTCCCACATTTCATAAATGAACCAATGAAACAAGTTTAAAGACAATAGTAAAGTTAGGGGAAAGCTCGATGACATTAATTTATAACACAGGAAACAATTTGAGTAAGCATAACAAATTCAAAGAAACACCAGTATACGATCTGACCATAAACCTGATAACAATTATGAGCTAATAGGATCGATACCGTGGGATAGAGAGAGAGAGAGAGATATGTCAAGTTCGGGAAATTACAAACACGTGCAGCAGTGCTCTTTCTGAAGATCAAATAAAACAATTTTCAATTACAAATTCCCAGTACATCAAATATAATATTTAAAGAATACCTAAATCATAAGTGCATCTAAGATACTAACAAATTGTCTTTATCAAAATTATACGTTTACATGTATACGCATGTATATAACAATAATGTAAAAGGTCAACCACGGTATTCAAGGCTTATATTCACCCCATTATATTCACTAATGTTATTGTGATTTAAATTCAAGACAAGTGTTTTAGGTTAACTCGTGATCACTTGTGTTGACCAGGGAATCCACCTGGCAATTGTATTCACCGATATTATAATAAATGAATTTATCAAGCGTAAAATTCCTGTAGTATTCGTATAGTAACTCATAATGCACTTCCCATTCATTTCTACAGAATGATATTATAGGGTGGTGAAAACTAAATCGCAACATAATTTTTCTGTTAACCATTGTCTGCACGTGCTAGTCACTTCTTAGCCACATTTTCGTGAATAATTTACCCTTTCTCGCTGAAGTCTCGCTAACTCTCGCCAGAGCCACTATCAGAGCTACTCTGAGCTCATCGGGTTTTATAGTTTGCAGAACACCAAAAAAATAAAAGATTCCGAACACATTAGTAGGGGTGATATTAAAGGTAATGAGTTGTTATTGGAGGATAGACGACTCCTGTAAACAGTTTCAGGAGAAATCTGCACCTTACTTCTTAATTCAAGTAAGATCCTCGGTTTCCGCGGTTTTGACGATCCTTAGTTACCACGGACTTTTAAATTGCAAGACCATTTTCTAAGCAGCTTGCATGTTCTGGTTGAGATTCTATAGATACAGGTTGCGTCATCAAGCCAACACTGTGTTGGTAATGAGGGTATCGCGTGATCTTTGTGTGAACACATCGCACCAGAAATACTTTTGATTTGAATTCCGCGTTTTTTCAGACTCCTATCCAGAAAGCAAAAATGTCAGTTATAGCATTCGATTCCTTGATTTTAATATCAATTCTCTATAAAAATCAAAATTTTAAATAGGGTTGTGGACATGACATGTCTCCGATTTAGCTGAATTTCACACCATTTACTACAATTGGCATATCTTTAATAAATCTGATGTTAAAGTCTAACTTTTCAATTTGGTTGCCATGGTAACAAGGATGTTATATTTAGAACCCTCCGATTAAGCAAATTTTGCTCTGTTTTAAATTAAATTAGTTCACATTCAATAAATTGGTGTAAATTCACATGAAAATTATATTCTCTGAGCTTATATTACTTAAATCTGAGAAATAAATTTCATTAAAGATATTTGAATGGATATTAAGCGAATTTTCATCGCAGCATTAAGGCTGTTAGCAAATTGGCAATTCACCATTTTGACAACTGATATATTTTTAACCATGTATCATTAAATAAACTATATATTCTAAGGTTTTATAAGAATAAAAAAATTAATGGGTAAATCAAAAACTTTCTAGAAATTATTGCATGAAAATTGGCAATTTGCCAAATTTGACTTTTTTAGTCATATTCAATGAAATTTTTCACCATTTTGACAACTGATATATTTATAACCATGTATCATTAAATAAACTATATATTCCAAGGTTTTATGAGAATAAAAAAATTAATGGGTAAATCAAAAACTTTCTAGAAATTATTGCATGAAAATTGGCAATTTGCCAGAATTGACTTTTTTAGTCATATTTATTGAAATTTTTCACCTTTTGACAACAGATATATATTTGTAACCATGTATCATTAAATAAACTGTATATTCTAAGGTTTTATGAGAATAAAAAAAATTAATGGGTTTATCAAAAACTTTCTAGAAATTATTGCATAAAAATTGGCAATTTGCCAAAATTGACTTTTTTAGTCATATTCAATGAAATTTTTCACCATTTTGACAACAGATACATTTATAACCATGTATCATTAAATAAACTGTATATTCTAATGTTTTGTGAGAATAAAACAAAATAATGGGTAAATGTACAGCTTTCTAGAAATGATTGCATGACACACCCCCCCCCCCCATTAATCACAAATAACAGAGAAGATCATCTAAGGATATGTTTTACCAAACTGAATAAATTGTTATGTAATATGAATATATGTCAAGTATTTAAATTTCTTTTCAATAATTAAAAAGAACTACTGCAATTAACTCAGTGATGGGTAAATTAAAATGTTGCCATGGAAACAAATCAGGCTTCTAGTTATTTTAACCTGAAATAAAACAGTTTCCAAAAATTCTTTTAATGGCCTGTAATTGTGTCCAATCCTTTTGATTTATTCACTTAAATATGTTCAAATTCAAAACAATTATTTTCTGGTTATTTCTTTTTTAATGTATAATTTAAGTAAAAAGGCAAACTCATATTCAGTAAATGATATGAAAGTATCTTATGAAAATATGAAAGTAAGTCAGTCAATATAATGTCAAAACAAGCTGGCAAGACTTTCTTGATTATAATGTGTTTTGCCCTCTCCCAACTCAGGGTAAAATTATAAAGTCGGTAGGTAGGTTGTAAAATCTTTTTTCCTAGAAAATTTTAAAATTTCAAAATATTTGTTGATGAGATAAGATGGATAAAAAGAAAAAAAACCATCTTGCAATGAAATTTTTTTTGAATTTTAGTCAATATGTTGAGAGAAGGCAACCAATTTTTTTTAAATGGCTTTATATGCTAAATATTGTGGAATTTATTCTTATTATCACATTGCTTATCAGCATATTCAGATGATCAGTTATACTATTATGTTCTTTTAATGGGTATAAATATTTTAAACCATTTGACCTTGACCTTAGACATTGACCGACTTAAAAAAAAACTTTAACCTTAACCACAACTTTTGAAGTTGGACTAGATTTTCATATTTCACAGGTGTTTTCCTTGTGACAAGACCTTTCTTGGGATACCTCATGGGAGTCGTGGCATAAGCTGCAATGTATGGGGGAATCAGTGTTTCACAATTAATCTTTTCTCAGTTTTGTTAAAATGTATTCATATTCTAATCACACATGACATACTGTGTGAAGCCTGCCAGTATGAAACTAGAAATGTGTGAGCCCATGTGGGGGTATATAATAAATCAGTATACCACCTCTCCTGCAGAGTGGGGATATAAAAAGGGAAGAAACTGCTTCTTTTCATAATACTGCTTTTATAGAAAAGAAATAAACATGACATTAGAATGTATGCTCCACTTAAAAAGTGACATTTTTTGAAAATACAAGAAATCAATTTAGAATACACATATTCTCTAAGGAAAACAGATGCTCTGCTTAAAAAAAATTCTGCTAAAATTTGTTCCTTCATATTCTCTCATTTGATGTCAGCTTGGTTTCTTTGAATTCACATTTCTTTATGTCCTTTTGTATAAGTTTGAAAAGTAGCTCAGCCTTGCAATTTGCTGTGGATTTTAGTAATTATCTTTAGAAAACCCTCTCAATATCCATCTTGCATCAGTGACAACAGTCAACTTTCACTGGATCTTCTTTTCTTTCTGTTCTTTTTCCTACTTTGTATTTTTCATGTAAAAATTACTTCCAGTCCACTGTGATTTTTTTAAGGGGGGGGGGGGCTGTATGTTCTCTGCTCTGGTCATTTCTATCTGTTCACATGAAAATAAAAAAAATCATTAATTTTTGGTCTGTTTGGATAAAAATTCATTAAAAATTATTTTAAAAACTTAAAACTGAAATCTTAAAATTTTGCTATATATAAAACATATACATTTTCAACCTCTAAACATTATTATCTCCCTTTATGCATTGTCATGGCAATCATGTCTTAAGTCACCATGAATCCATGTAACTTAATGCACAAAAAAAAGCACAATACATATACCTGTCTGGTCTCCTTGCTAGAGGATCTGTAATCCTGAGAATCTTCATTAGGAAAATCTTGCAAGGGCTGCAATGATCAATTTAAATTATTTTTTAATTTGAAAGTTTGGGTTAAAATCCTAAACATCATATATATATATTACACCTGATATTTAAATGTTATCCTCAAAATTTTCTAAATCATGAGGAATGATTGATAAAGGAGGGAATTCAATGTTGTCATCAAGCAGTTTTTTTTCAATTTACTCATAGTTAAAGCTTTTCTGCAGTTTGGACAAATCGCCGGAGATCTAGAGTAGAAATGAATTTGACAACAATTAATTCTTTAAGTGGTAAATGAAATGTTATTATATCATGAATTAATTGTAATAAAAACATACATGTTTTATGCATACTACATGTACATGTAATGTGGTATAATTTATTTTGTTCTTTAATGTGACTTTTTTTAATTTGTACAATATGTCCTTGACATGTAAAGTACACAGCATCAGAATGATCTCATCTGTACAGATCAAAACTGTAAAACTAAAACTATTCATAAATGTGTGCAAGATTGATATGCCTGCAATATATAGCTGAAAAACTGTGATCAGTAAAATAAAATTATGAGACAGAAAGCTGCATCTTAGAAAATTCAATAGAGAGTGCTTCATGACAATTAACTTATTTATAAGAACTCCAAGTACAAATGGAGTTGTCACATTCTAACACCCTTGGATAGATTTCTTTACCTACCAGGTACTTTACAATACATTACCTTGCAGAACAAATAACTTAATTGTATCAAGGTCCCAAAAATGACTTCACATTTAAAAGTATGACTAAACATGTACATGTAATCAGATCTAGAACACTATTAGCAGCTGTAAATTTGTGTGTCTTCATGTACTGAGTTAATTTTCATAATTTCACGCTAACACTTTTTTTATCAATTCTTTCAAATATTCTACGGTCCTGATATTGCTTAGAATTTCAAAAAATCTAACCCACTATTCAGTTATTATTGTCAAAAGTCAAAGGTTTAAAATTTCCGTGGTATGATTTCTACAAATCATGCTTGTTAAAATAGAATGGACACAAACATATTATCACTTGGAAAAATAAATTTATACAAACAATTTTCTTCAAATATACTGAATTTTATAGAAAATAAAATACCGGTACCCAAAACGGGCACATATATTTCACAGTGGTATATTATTCAATGTCATGTACATGTAATATGTGCAACTGTGCATCCAAGTTTTCATGGTTTTTGTTTGTTTTTATTGTCTTATATTTCAATATACAGTCAGTTACCAGGTAAATGTGACACCTGAATATAATTATAAATAAAAAATGCTTACACATTGCAATGGGGATCGGTCGGGGACTACCACACCACTACATGTATCTCTCGATCTCTATTTCAAAGACTTCTTGAAGGGACAGTTAAAATCCTCTCGGCCTTCGCCCCATACCACCCTGATTTCCTCATATTTTCCTTTCTACGAGTAGCTATACGTGTAAGACACACACACACACACAAAATAATTTGCATCAAAGATACATTTTCCCTTATTATTGTTCTGCTTGTCTAGATTGTTCAGGTACGATTTTTTTTCTCCTTCACTTAGCCACCCCCCCCCCCTACACACACATTCAACAAATTAAGATTTAACAGTATTACGTCTTGACCCTAGACTCTAGAGTTTAACCTCCTTTTTTAAGACTTGATTTTCATGGCCAAAAAAGATTCCTTGAAATTGTTTCGTTTTAAAAAAAAAACCCGTACTACTACACTGAACTACTAAAAATTTACTTGTCTTTATTTTAGGATGGAGAGTAACTTTAGTTACAGAAGTGACTTTGCTATAAATAGCCCTTTTAAACAAACTTTTGGTCTGGAAAACGTCTTAAGGGGAAGAAGGAACTTTAGCTGAAAAAATACCTGTCGTTCAATTTTTTTCATAATTTGTATATCTCTAATTTAGTATGTCCCACATACTTTAACGCAGATTAATCAATAGGTTTCTAGACTTGTTTTTGAGATATTGAGTGACAAATACTATACCCCACAGTGTCTAAGTGAAGTTTTGATTCTCCGTGTTTCTGGACCCATTACTCGGTCCATAATGGAATTTTTTCAGCAGAGATAAAAAAAATATGTCAGCGAACTTGTGTCTTTTAAAATACTTTAGAGTATGAATATGGTTAAAAATTCGAAAAAGCAAGATTCATTTGTCACACTGCATCTGGAGACGGAAAATAACGAACTTTTTCAGACAACTTAAACAACAAAATAATGAATTAATTTTTGCAAAAAATCCTATCATTCAATATTTAAAAATTTTCATTAAAATGCAAGTTCATTATGTTATTGATTAACTGTAAAAAATCGATTGGTGAAGTTGAGCTCAAAATTGCACAGGACATAGTTAAACATGACATGAACATGAGAAAAACGTGTCATGTTTACATTTCTTTAGTACGGGAAAATCTAACTATGACGTCACACATTTGCGAAATAAGCAAAATAAGACATACCTACAAACCGTCAACAACCATATACAAATATTTGTTGTGTATAATCTTACTGAACTAAGAGATCCACTATGACCTCAACGACTCGTTGGACGCGCAGATTCCGTGACAGTGATCATGTGGAATCGAAGGACTTACCTACCTTTTCTGTTTCAAGTGACGCAGATGGATTCCACAAAATCGAACGTGTTTTAGGAAAACGAAATTCCAAATATTTAGTACAAATTGTGGGTGAACCAGCCGTAAATGCGATTTGGGTTGTCGGCTTTAATTGCAAAAGCCAAACGTGCTTTTGACAATGTATTAAAATGATTATGGACACTTGATTTAAAAAAAATGTAAAAACACATAATTATTGAAATTTTTTTTTTACATTTGTGTATAATGTCGATATTTTTTTTCGTTTGCAGAAAATGTTTGATTGATACTTTGATCTGTATTAATTTACAGTGTTTCATATTTCGTATGTAATTACGGACGTTTTATTCCAAAAGGATTACAGCTTACACATAATTTTGAAAACGGTAGAAATGTAAGAGAGGTGTGGAAAGTATACATATCCAATCTGTTGTTGTTGAGTTAACCTAGATGTGTCCATCAACACGGTTTAAGAATTATAACATAAATCACGATTGTATTGAAAGTGTAGGAATTACTAGTATGCAGTATTTGTGGCATATATCGTGTAACATGAAAATTTTGTGTTGGTTTGATATAGTAATTGCTTTTTTTTCTAACCAAGGGTGTTTTATTCCGAAAGGGTTATATCTTATGCAATTCTATATGAACTTTTGCGAAGATGCTGACTATTACAACACTATTACTTCAACATTTAATCCTGTGTCAAGTATGGAGGTACAGAATTGATAATAGATAAGAAAACCTTTCTAGGGGTCAAAGGTATGGTGTTAGGGGCACTAGAATGTGAAGGGTGGTATTTGCGGGTAGGGTTATTGTTGGATTCTCCATGGGCAACTTAACTGGCTTTACTTCAGTCCGTTATTTCGTGTAATTTAATGTTGAGCTGAATATTTTTATTGCAAAAGAGCTTCCGTATATTGTCCAAGTGTAAAAGTAAGCCGTCGACTGTAAAAGTCAGCGCTTTTCTCAAAAGTCCATTATAGTAACTGAATATTGTATTATCTTTCTTTGAAAGTGGTATGATTTATTCTAACTGAGAATGTGTTATTCTATAGAGGTTATACTTTGAATAACCAATTACAATGTAGCTATTTTTGTTTTATACAGAAAAAAACTTTACTGTTAAGATAATAACCATGGCATTCCAGCGTAAGGTGTATGAGTAATTACGAGTAGATATGCTGCAGAGCATGTATGGTATGCAGTTTTATATGAGAGACTTTGGGTGACATGATCATTCTCTTTGAGTTTTGTTTACTGCTCACTTGGGATAAACTGTGCAAATTTCTTTCTATGAGCAAGTTTTTGTCATTTTGTATTGCAGGAATAAATATCTCTTTTTTTTAGATATTGCTATCTGTTTTCGTCTGTCGTCGTACGTCGTTCGTAAACTTTAAAACATTTTTAGCTTCTTCTCTGGAACCACTGAAAAAATTTCAACCAAATTTGGTATACAGCATCTGTGGGTTAAGGGGAACAAAAACTGTGAATTTCATGGACCCTGACCTCCTTGGGCCTGAGGGTTCGGGCCAAAACCAGCAAGCAAACTGTTTGCATGATATTAATCAGCATTGAGTCCTCTACCACAATTGTGAAATTCATGGACCCTGAGTCAGGGGTTCTGGTGTTAGGGTTGGGCTATAAAGACCATATAGTAAAAGTGCATTATCCGGTATTTCTTTGAAAATCTTCTCCTCTGCTCCTGGGTATTAAACAAATTAATTAAGTACATAGTTATGATAAACAAGAGTGCCTCTTTCAAAATTGTGAATTTCATGGCCCCTGGGTCAGGGGTTATAGTGTTAGGGCGGGGCACTATTGATTATATAGTAAAAATCAGTAATTCTTTGAAAATCTTTTCTTCTGCTCCTGCGTATTAAACAAACAAAGTGCATATTTATGACGAACAAGAGTGCATCTTCCAAAATTGTGAATTTCATGGGCCCTGGGTCAGGGGTTCTGGTGTTAAGGCGGGGCAATATTGATTATAAAGTAAAAATACATTAATTCTTTGAAATCATTTCCTCTGCTTCTGGGTATTAAACAAACTAAGTACATAGTTATGATTAACAAGAGGTGGTTTATACGGTCTCATCCGAAGGACCGCCCCATTTAGTCGCCTTTTACGACAAGCAAGGGGTACTGAGGACCTATTCTAACCCGGATCCCCACGGGGACATGTGCTCTTGAAGAGTTTTATCAACGAACATATTGAACAGAAACGCCTAAAAGAGTTAAGAACAAAGGTCTGGATAATAAAACCTACGTGGTAAAAAAGAGACAAATGCATGCGACTTAGACAAAAAATATATACTCCGTATGCAGATGATGTAGGTATATTGCTGTAAAAGTAAGAATAAAAAGTAAGGGAAGTTGACGATAAAAAAGTCAAAGTCATCACGTTTATCATAGAGCTTGGTTGTTAGATTAGAATTTTTGTCTTTCTCAAGTAAAATATCCAAATATGAAACAGATGTTTCTGACTCTTTGGTATCTTTTATCTCAAGCTCACCAAGATATATCGTATTGACATATAAGAATGGAAGTTACCATTGTTAATGACAATACGTAGTCGATATATCTAATCGAGTTAAGGCCACAGGAAGTGTTTTCCTCTTTTCACGCATAAGGTTTTGCACAAAGTTTGCTTCATATGAATACAAAATGAATTAAAAATCAATGGCGATAAAGTGTTAAGTACGTCTAAATTTGGAGCAATGGGGAAATGTTCAAATGTCGTCCCAAAAAATCTCGAAGGGATTAAAAGCAAAGACACAACCAATCTTCAAGGGCCTATTTAAAGATAAATACACTGGACGTCTCAGGAAGCTGAATCATGATTTAAAAATTATTCTGAAAGAGTGTGTAAACAATATTTAATTCAACCAAACCGAATTTACAAATGATAAAAGTGCTATATACAATGTCATAGTCACCATGTTTAACCCATAAATAAAGGTGTGAAGAAAGGACATCTGAATTAAATTCATCAGGGTGAATATGCAGACATATTAATTTTACAACAACTCCTTTGGTTCCATAATGGCATATAGTATATAAACACAGGAACATAGATGAGCTGGTTTTAAGATCAAAACTTAAATTATATGAAATTGCAGTGAAATTAAATGATGTGTTCACTAAGTGGGCCCCTCATCTGCTCCTGAGGCGGACCTTACCATGTATTACGTGCCTTAAATTTAACAGACAGGATCGTTTGTTTGTTGTTTAACGTCCCTTTCAAAAATTTATTCACTCACAAGGGGACGCCAAGACACCTCCGAAACACTCTTCATTAGAGATGGTATTTTATTATCGAATTGTTTAGTGAAGAATTCTAATTAGCTAAAGGCATAAGATTGAGACGTCGCCGTTGTTTCACGAAGAACTAATATTCTGTAATCACATCTTGGCACTATTTTGTTTCCAACGAATGCTTGAAAATCACAGTAGAACAATGTTGGCCATTCTGATGAAAACTTAGTTTGATGAAATTATACTTTTTTAAAACTTGGTTAGCAATAAAATAAATTTGATTCATCTTACTTAAAAAATCTTTTCAGTCGGCGCGATATACATGTAATTGGGTCGGTCGCGTTAGGGTAAACAAAATTATATTTTATTAATTTTAGCCTTGGCAATTTTGAAACGTTTGACTACTATATGAGGTATTTTTCATTTCATGAGAAACCAAGAAAAAATCGCTGCTTGTATCAGATTTTTTTTTGTAAGAATTCAATTTTGTTTAATAAAAAAAAAATCCTGTAGGATTTAACAAAATACAACAAAAACTTAATGATAAATTCATCATGAGAGTAATAAAGTAAAATAAATATTGTCAAATAAAAATAAATAATACTTAAACAGATCAACATGGCATTGGTGTTTTAATTTAACAATTTAATTTAAACAAACTAACTTGGGATCTATTTTTATTGATTTAAGCTTTTATCATCTTTTAAATTTGACTTTTAAAAAAACCCGCATATTTTTCTTTAAAGCGCTAGCGCGCTTCATTAAATATGCCTACATGACACGTCTTTGTGATTCACACACCAATAACTCACACAAATCTTGAAAACGTTTCTCAAATATACTGTTTTATATACTAGAAATCTGAATACAATGTCAAAAGTAGCTATAGAGGGAATGATATATTTTGCATTATAGTTGATGGAGGCTGGTCTGCATGGCAAAGCTGGGGACCATGTTCAGTGTCCTGTGAGAATGGAACAACAATACGCAAAAGAACGTGTAACAACCCCCCATCAGCATATGGAGGTCAAAACTGTAGCGGAAAAGGACAAGAAACAAGGCCATGTGACACAAGAAAAGCTTGTCCAGGTTTATAAAGATATTTGTTATACCCTTATAAATAGCTTTCTATATTTTTTACTAATAAAAAGTCCAACAAAGGAAATGTTTATTTCACAGGTCTAACAATTTCACTGTTGACTGGCCTGCCGGTCCAACATAAGAATTGTTAGACCGTAACGTTACTGCTATGTCACAAGTAATTAATTATCGTTCAATAGTTAAGAGCTACAAGTGTTGTTGCTACCAGCAAGGTAAGGAAGAAGGGACGATAAATGTTTTGTGATAAATAATTTTTGTGATATAATAAAAATATATTTTGTTCTTTCTTAGCTATTGTTTTATATTAACTGATTAAGGATGCCCTAAACACTGCACACTAAAGAGCTCTATTTATTGGGTAGTTTTTACAGAGTGATCTGCCCTTAGATGTAAGATTAAAGAAATTGTTATTTACCGTTTATTACATAATTTATAATAGATAAGAATGTTTTTAGCATTATACAAGACCAAGTGTAAGAAATATAATTAATTATTTTCATAAATTTTCCCAATTTAAGTAAACGACATTGATTTCTGCTCAGATAAATTCCATTGTCTTTGAACATTTTTCCTGCGCAAACAAGGCACGTACATGTACCCTAGTATGTTCTAAACGAACGAAAAAGTCTCAATATGCATATCTTTATATATTTTTTTCAGTCGAAAAAACATTTTCCGTTAGAGTTTAGAGCTTCCTTACGCCATAATTTTCCCATATAAAGTAATTGATAAGATGGTGTGTATTGATTAAATCTTAAATGAGCATAGCTGCAGAAATGTTGTTCTCCGAAAAAAAATATTTTGACAAACGT
This sequence comes from Saccostrea glomerata, assembly GCA_003671525.1. Taxonomy (NCBI): domain Eukaryota; kingdom Metazoa; phylum Mollusca; class Bivalvia; order Ostreida; family Ostreidae; genus Saccostrea; species Saccostrea glomerata. The sequence goes on along the minus strand of PRKT01000300.1, from coordinate 600,145 downwards.
ATACCGAGAGCTACAGTGCCACCCATTGAAAAAACTGTATATTTATTGCGCACAAAACTTTGCGCTTGGTTCTGGATTAATACTCCCAAATTCTAACCTAAATTGCAAAAAAGCTAAATTTCAAGAAATTTCTTACTTGTCTATCAAGTTCTCTGGTAGTTGACATATGCACGAAGCGCGTTAATTGGACCGAATTTGCAAACCAAAATGGCAGTCTAAATAGACGAAATTTTTTATGAACTCAATTTCAGGACCAGGAGAGCTATTGAACAATGACAATGAAATAATGTGTTAGGAACACACAGTTAGTAATATTTTGAGACGACAGTTTTAAAAACATGGAGAAAGAAACAGAGAAACAGCGCACTTTTTTGTGCGCAATAAATATACAGTTTTTTCAAAGGGTGGCACTGTAGCTCTCCGGTCTGTCAATTTAATATTTTATTTTTCGGAAAGCTACAGTTCTGCAGCTAAAATGAGCACTGAAGTGTTATAACAAAACAGTTATAGACTGGGATTCTGGAAACATAGGATTTGTTGGACCTGAAGGTGAAAATGTTGCCCTTGGCCTGCGGCCTCGGGCAACATTTTCACCTTCAGGTCCAACAAACCATATGTTGCCCTCATACGCAGTCAGTAACTGTATAATATTATACATATATGAATGTAGCATGAGGTAGACTGTGATTGAAGAAACAGAACAAAATACCTTAATACTGTTTTTTTTTTACAGTTCACATTGAGTTAGTCTGCAAGCAGAACATGACTGCAATAGTTGCCGATCCTTTCAATTGTGCGCAATTTTATGATTGTTCACACAACTTATCAGCATTAGGAAGACCTTTTTTGAGAGAATGCACCTATCCTGATCTATTTTCATCTTCAACAAAATCATGTGAACCATTTTTAACAGTAACTGGGAACTGTGGCAGGAGAAAAGAAGTTCAGGCACCATGTAATTTTTATTTAACTTATTTAAGTTCACTTGAGCTGAAAGCTTTACGGAGCTTTTCTGATTATCATTTTCCTGCTTTCGTCCGTCTGTTTGTCTCTCTTTGTAGCGGTCTGCCCGTCCGTATCTAAACTTTTCATATTTTGACCTCTAACATGTAACAACAACCAAATTTGGAACAAAACCACCCTGCGTAAAGGAGGATCTAAATACTTAAAATGTCCTTCCAATAGCAGATACTGTAAACAAACTTTTATTTGCATGCTTTAAAATTTTCGTGAAGTTTGCGAGAGCTACATGTATGTCATTGCAAATATTTCTCAACGCGAACCAGTCCTTAAAGTGTATGTGTCTATTAACAACAGATCCAAAGAGGCTTGATCGCGAAAGTTCATTGTCGCGAACTTGTTTATCCCTGGTAAATCGTGAAATAAAATTATCGCCAATAAAAGTTTGTTTACAGTAATCAAGAAAAACAAGAATCAGACGGTTTCAAAATAAATCATTTCAAGAACAGGTGAACCAAAATAAATCAAAATTATGTGGAAATTTTTTTAGGTAGTGTAGGTTAAAATCATGGCCCTAAGCAGGCGCAACGGCGAGAATACAATACACCCCTTCTAATATTATTGTGATTTAAATTCAAGACACGTGGTTTAGGTTGATCTATTCAAAGGTTATAGGGTAGAACCGGTTTTATAAATAACATTGGCAGTAAATATGATTTTGCTATAGCCTGTTTCTTTTGAAAACATGTCCTGTAATAAATGTTTCGAGACCTTTCTGAAAGACTTGCATGATTTTCAACGGAAAAAGGGTGGCTAAAGAAGGGGGTGTTAAAATAACAATATATCTTTATACTTTTCGGCGAAAAAGTGACCGATTCACTGCTCGCCAGAGCCACTGTCATAGCTACTCTGAACTCATCGGGTTTTATAATTTGCAGAACACCGAAAAATAAAAGGTTCCGAACACATTAGTAGGGGTGACACAGAATAATTTATCTTACCAAGTTATATTGAAATCAGACCAAATCTATGGGAGGAGTAGTATTTTAAAAGTATTTCACAGAAATTCTATTCTAGTAACCATGGCAACACCGTTCATCGAAATCAAAAGCCGATACACAGAATTATGTATCTTGCTAAGTTATATTGAAATCAAATCGAAACTGTGGGAGCATCGCTTTAAAGGAATTTCACAGAAATTTCTATTTTTAGTAACCATGGCAAGACTGTTCATCGAAATCAAAAACCTATACACAGAATTATTCACTAAGTGTAGTCTTCTTGTATGCCAAGTTATATTGATATCAGACCAAAATTTTAGGAAGAAGAAGGATTTAAATGTATTTCACATGAATTTCTATTTTTAGTTACCACGGCAATACTCCTGAGTTGGCCATAGGCGCTCCCCATGTAATTCTGTAAATGACGTATGATAAGTATATATAGGTCTACCCCTGTATACTATAAGATAGAGAAGGCTTGTAAGTAGCCGCCATTCTGGATTTCACCTGACTTACTTGAAGGGTTTCTGGGGTATACTCGGCTGTTTATCAGCATCGGGTACACAGGCACTTGTTTCGTAAACGGGGTACCCCCTACCTATATTTACCACAAGGTACCTAACTCATTTTCGGGCACCCCCGCTTCAAGCTCGTATTTACTAATAAATCAATCATACACCTACATCATCTTGACATAGTTCGCTCCAAGAGATATTTTTCTACATTACTGACTTCTCTTATAAAGATCGTTTCTTGTAAAATGCTTATTTATTCATCGATAATCAGATGGAATCATTTTAAGACAAACTATAAGCTACATTCACTTCCGGTTTGGCGGTTACGGACAAAATATTTTTTATGAGATTTCTACTTTATACTGTAAATATGACATTTTTAAAACGTGCTAATTTCAGCGATTTTTCATCTTTATTTCAATGAGGTCTTCAGACACACCAAAAAACACAAATTTTACAATATACACCATGTGTGACGGAGTAATAGAGAAATGTTTGAAAATAAGAGAAAGCGAAGGAATGGTGCTGGATAAAAGCTTGCAAATATTTTATTTCAATAAATTAGAGAACCGAATGCTGATAAACAGCCAAGTATACCCCAGAAACCCTTGAAGTAAGTCAGTCAGAGGTCCCAGGCGAAATCCACAATGGCGGCTAGTTACAAGCCTTCTCTATTTTATGGTATAGAGGACTTATCATACGTCATTTACAGAATTACATGGGGAGCGCCTATGGAGTTGGCATACATTCTTTCTCTCTTTCTCTACATACATAAATATATATCTCCAAACTTTAACTATAGCATTTAAAATATTTAATGCTTTGGTTTTTTTAATAAAGGACGAGTGCACTTATGCTATGAGAGTTGGGTCCCGGTGTTTTTCGCAAAATAAAATCCCGAATTTCATGTAATTTATGTTTTATAGGTATTAAACAATGTCTTAAGAGCAGGTTTTGGCATGTTATATTACATGAAAGTACAAAGTTATGCCGAGCGACACTAGCTTTTGAGGCGGTGGTCGAACATTTTTTTTCACATTTCTATTGTTATTCATATGCATACCAGTTTTCAACGACATTGTTTACATCGAGACGCAACTTGGCCATTGGTCAACGAGCCGCAACTTGGCCATTGTTTTCATTTGCACAGAATGTGTATTTTGATTTTAACTTAAATATATCCAAAGGACAATGTTGGCCAAGTTGCGGCTCATATCTAATTTTTTGAAAAAGTCTTCAAACTACCGTCAAGTTAGCCACTAAATTAACATGTCCCCGTGTGTCAACTATTAATATTTTAATAACATTAAACCCCAGTCACATTTCCAAAAACGACCAACGACCGACGGGTTTTGGAGCAAAAATGGGATTCTTCGGGTGACAGTCGGCAGTTCATCGGCCGTTGTCTTGGCCGATTACGACCTCTTTTTTGTCGGCCGACCAATTTTGTGTCCATCGGTCCAAGTTATAATTTTTTCTGCGTCGGTGGCCGATTTCCTCATTGAACTCGACCAACCTTCGATCATCGTCCGACCATCGGCGGTCAGTTTTTTGAGTCGGTCGGCCGTCGTTGGACAATAAAGGTGTTTAAAATTTCGGCCGACGGTTAAAATCAAACTGTAGTTCAGAGCTCGATGATCGGGTGACGATTGGCCGACTTGTGAATATTTAACCTATTAAGGATACATATAACAAAATTTTGATGCAAACACATAAATAATTAATCCGTATGATATAAAGAAATCTTAAGTATTTTTTGTTGCTTAGATATGCACCATTTGTCGTTTTTTTGCAATTCCATACAAAATTTTGCACACATTTTCAACATTGAGTCACAATTTATAAGATTCTGTCACTTTGCCTTGCAAACATTACTCACATCACCTATCTGAATATAGATCTGTGAAAAAATATTGTTGATTGCTAAAAAAAAAGAAGATTTTTTGTGTTATTATTCCAAGTCATCGGTGTCCCTAAGAAATAATGTGACTGCTCCGTGTCGCCCGATACTGGGTCGGCCGATCATGTTCTTTAAGGCGAAAAGACCAGAAAAATTTTGTCGCCAGACCATCGGCTTAAATGTGACCTAGGCATTACTCACGTGACATTCCAGGGTTCGATACGCCAACGCTTTCATTGAACAGCTGTTGAACATATCATTGTGTTTGTCATTTAGAGTTTCTATTCGGGCAGTATCTATCGTACTCCCAACTTCAGATATGGAACATTTTTGAGCAAATCTTAATAAGGTTCAAAGATTAAATGTCTCCTATTTTACTGTATATTTTTCGTTACGAGTGTATTGAAAGAATTCTGGTATTGGTAGTGAGATAAGTAATTAATTACAGGCTCATGTTGCCTCAATATTATGGTCTGCAGGGCAATGCATCTATCCCGTCCCTAAAAACTAGAATCATTTATTATTTCTACACCATGGAACTACACAATATCTCTCTTCACCATTTAAATTCGTAGCGTAGCATCTGATTGCGAAAAATTAATATGTGCTATTGTTTAAATTCCACTTCCATGCGATTTAAATGTTTCCGCCTATTTTTAGGTACCTTAAATTCGATAATGGTCCCGTTCAAATTTCCGGAATTTATGGCTAATACATGTACTTTTCAATGGCTTGTCTGTAATTATAGGAATATGTATGACAAAAGTTTCAAGGCATAAATATTAAAAGCATATGCTTGCACAATAATCATGTACATGTAGATAAATTTAGAAATATAGAGAAATGTAAAGATTTAAATGGGTAGCCGAAAAGGTTCCAAATGACGTACTAAAGTGCACTCATTCTCTACTCCATGTATAATACATAGGCGTCAGACCGGGGGGGGGGGGGGGGGGGGGTTAAAAAA
>PRKT01000300.1:578501-593546 GCA_003671525.1 Saccostrea glomerata | reverse complement strand
TGGGGCTACCAGGCTTTCAATTAACATTTCCTATAGTATAAGTAAGGTTGGGAAAAAAAAGTTGGGGGGGGGGGCAGGCCTTGACGGAGGCTTCTTACCGGTAGAAAATCAACTCCTATCAGTACTTTCAGTATTTTGATTAGTATAAGAATATCGAGTGAAATATCGAGCCCGATGCTAACAAAATTGTATAAGCGATAAATTTCATTAACAAAATCTGTTGCGTACGGAAGCCCGTTGGTGCCACGTACGAAAAATATTTTATCGGGCGGCCGCCACTTGTATATCTGGCGGCCGCCAGATAATTATGTGGCGGTCGCCACTTATTATTTTGCGGCCGCCACTTATATATCTGGCGGTCGCCACTTAATATATGGCGGCCGCCATATAATTTATCTGGCGGCCGCTATATAACATCTGGCGGCCGCCACATATTTTTCTGGCGGCCGCTATATAATATGTGGCGGCCGCCACTTATTATTTGGCGGCCGCCATATGATTTATCTGGCGGCCGCTATATAACATCTGGCGGCCGCCACTTATTATTTGGCGGTCGCCACATAATTTATCTGGCGGCCGCCACATATTTAATTGGCGGCCGCCAAATATTTATCCAGCGGCCGCCACTTATATATCTGGCGGCCGCTACATAATGTTTGGCGTCCGCCACATAATTTATATGGCGGCCGCCAGGTAACACCTGGAATCCTGATGCGCGCGCGTGTTTTAATGTGTGTTTATAGGTGGATACAGTGTAAAAATTAAAAAAGCAACATCAATCAACCAAACTTTTAATAGATTTATTATGAACCAACACTCCAATCCACACTTCTAGTAGATATGTTTTTGCACAGAGCAGATTAATATTTGATTTGAATTATGCAATTATTTGTAGAGTGTTTTGATTATTAAGAAGCCTCATCAGGGGTCACGGACATAAATCATGGTGTTTGCTGTAAGCTATGAATGGTTGAAAATTAAATAAAGTATTGCATTTTGGATTTCCAAGAATGGTGTTTTAATATTTCAGAATTCGTTTTCTGTCATTTACTTTTTTATCAATAAGCAGTGGTTGTGTCAACATCCAATTTCTTAACCCAATAACACTCACCTTTTGCAAAATAATTTATGTGGCGGCCGCCATATAAATTAAGTGGCGGCCGCCAGATAATTAAGTGGCGGCCGCCAAATAATAAGTGGCGGCCGCCACATATATAAGTGGCGGTCACCAAATAATAAGTAGCGGCCGCCAGATATATATGTGGCGGCCGCCAAATAATAAGTGGCGGCCGCCAGATAAAATATTTTTCGTACGTGGCACCAACGGGCTTCCGTAGTTGCGCGACCGCGCCGACTACAATAAGCCTTTTGGTGTAGTCTACTTGTGTACCAAGTAATATTGATATCAGACCTAAACTGTTGGAGGAGTAGCTTTTTAAAAGTATTGTCCAAAAAAATCTATTTTTAGTAACCACGGCAACACCGTTCATCGAAATAAAAAACCAACTAAAAAACATTGATGTTACCATCAATTGTCGCCCGGGAAATAAATAAAGTAAACAAGCAGAGCTTTCTAAAAAAGCTTACCGTCTTTAGCAACTTTCTTAAACAGTAAATTAAACACCTATCAGGCCGTATAATTTTTTTGAATTTCTTGATTTTATTTTTACATTAACTTTTTACTGGCACTAGACCAACCACGGTTGTCGCTCGCTCATCTCCGTAAGTTTCAACTGGCCGCTTTCGGCAAACCTCTGCTGATTCCATTCCCTTCTTTAAACAAGAAGGGGAAAAGAATAAAAACAAATTGTAAAGCCTGCAAGCAATAAAATAAAATTTTATTTAGAACGAAATTAAAGAGACCTTTTTATTTATTGCTGTTTAAAAAATCGTGTTGTTAAGAATAAATTACTGCTGATTTTGTTGTTCGTTTTGTCATTTTTTTTTAAGATTGAAAATCTTGCAAAATTGTTAAGTTGTACGAAAATTAGATCACCAGAAAGATACATGTATCTCCCCTGCCTTGAACTGCATTTCAACCAATGAAACAATTGAAAATTTTCTCATCATGCAATTTCTACCAATAACAAAAGAGAGGAAGTGCATAGTCTGAAGACTGTAAACAACTTCAACTATACAATACCGTCTTCCAAGGAAGACGGTAACAATTAATGAGTCTTGATCATCAAACCGCATCGTAGAGTAAAAAATATGGTACTGAACCAATAAGCACCAAGAAAAAAACCTATGATTTCTGTGTAATATGTAAGGGATTGATATCTATGTCATCTCGAAATCAGAACAAGATTTCCTGTAAACGTATTACATTTGCATTTGGCTGTGTATTCTTTTTAGCATTTTTGGCGGAAAGCAATATCCGCTTATTCAAATACTAGGCTAAATGTCTGGCACATACACATGTACCTATAAAGAAGAGCATTAAGATATGCGCTAAATCAAATCCAAACCAAAGAAACTTGTTCAAAATTCAATTTCCGCAAAATATCACACGCTAAATATAATACAGTTTCAGTATATCAATCCATACATCAAATTTTGTAATTGTTATATATCCTTAACTCTAGATCTACATGTATTGTACTCCACTCTAAGCAATAAAAAAAAATAAAGTGCATACAATGAAATCTTCCTAGGTTATTTTGTCACTTTAAAGAACTGCCGAGATCGATAACAGGAAGATGGACAAATTGATTATTGTAGGGCACTTTCGCCTTAAAACAGGGCGATACTGTTGAAACTTGAGTGCGTTTATATTTCTTTTTATTGTCCTCCACTTTCGCGAAAGCTAGTGGATAATTATGGTCCCCAAACGAAGTTGGGGAAGACCTTATTGTTTTTGTTCGGTTTCTTTTTCCCTATTATTAAGGTCTTGCCCCCCCCCCTTCCGTCTTGATTTATATTCGGAGACATTATTGCAACTATAGGCATTTGAATTTTAAATTCGTTATAGATTTAATACTTGACCATTTGGCTGTAATACCATTTACTAGTACATGTAAGTAGAAATTCTATAATAGATTTTTCAGTACGCATGATATTGAAATTTTCATGTCTGAGAGAGAGAGAAAGAGAGAGAGATTCCCTTTTAACCCCGATTATCCTAATCCATTTACATAGACAAAAAATCAGTTCTATATCAGTTGTATCTATTAAATGTTTTCTGATTTCATAGTTCGTCATGGTCACGCCCTGTATATTTTTCTGCTAAAGAAATATCACACGAAGTGCACATCTTTTGACCTGAAAATCAGAATCACCGGACGCTGCATGCACTGCAAAGTTGTTCGAAATGATCTCTATATAAGTATGATCTTCAAGTAAATCTGATGCATCAAAGTGAAATGAAAAATATAATAAAACATGGCTAGAGTGACATAAATCTGTATTATGAACTTCAATTGTGGGACGTGGAGAGCGGTCCTTCAGATAGCATCGTATAAATCGAGGTCCCGTGTGTCAGATGGTACTGGTTCAAAAAGATTCCTCACTGGTCAATGGCGATAAGCGCCAAATTATAGGACAACATTTTGCAGTCTCCACCAGTGAGTAGACGCATTTACACACACATGAGAAATTCTCGAGAGAAACGTTAAACAACATATAATCAATCAATCGATTGCTGAATAATTCCTGTAATTGAATAATCCTTCTGCTGGCAAATCTCGATATTACGAGAGAGTACATGTTTTACTTAAAAAGTCATTGACTTAAATTCACGTTAGATCATGAGAATTTTATAACACTATCACAATTGTGCCCGAACATATACACAGTAAAGTTAATGAGAGTACGGTGTTCGTTCGTCTGTTGGTTTGTCTATGATACACGTGTATTTCTTATGACTGCTATATTGCATTAGAGCAAGATTGCTCATGAAAATCAAAGTACCTTAAGTACTGAAAGGACTTTTTTCAGTTTTTTTTTCTTTCACAGTAGTGGCGCAGTGGTAAGAGCGTCTGCTCCAGAGTCGCGAAGTAAGGAGTCAATCCTTACGTCGGGGGGCTTCAAAAGAATTACATACTCAGTAACTTTATGTTTCATGTATTCTAAGGAAAATACGTAGGGTTGCATGTATTGTACATAATTATATTCATTGCATAAAATTGTTGTCATTTGGGTATACTTATCCAGCATATCGGCAGACCTGTGCAGATTTTTTATATCATGTTTTTTAGCGTAGCTTTATTTCACACAGAATTGCGTTTTCACATAATGTTAACCCTTTGAGTAATAGTATTTCACAAAAGTCCAAGAACTGCTTTTCTCATCTTTTATAACTTTTTGGGTATATAAGAGTTTAGATCATGTATAATAAATAACAACGACTTTTTATAAAATATACATGTTATAACCAAATCTAATATATAGATTGGTTTTCTTTTTTTAAGTGAGATATCATTTCACTTCTTAAGGCTTCACAACGGTATTGTATTACTTTTCTATCACTCAGTTCCCTTTTTAGTGCATGTAAATTTTTTTTAAAATTGAAAATAAAACTCGGATTCCAGGATAATTTCGCATTCAAATTAGAGAATGAATTAAAAGTATTTTTTAATATATTCATGTGTAAATCATAACTACCAATGCAGACTTACACCACACTTGCAACTTTAAACTAAACATATTCTAAAAGCGGTCACCAACGTAATCTTTCATGTAGAAGTGGATATGAAAACTCAAAGTCTAAATATTTTTTTTTATGTGGAAAGTGTAAGTCTAGGAATCTGCGACGTCATGGATACTACTTCTGTCTTTATCTCGAGAGTTCTATTCCCACTTACAAGTCAGAGTTATCTATCTTTGCTCATTGTATACACGTAAATAGAGAAAATGATCTATTATGACCGTACCTTAAATCTACAAAATGTAGAATCCGGTTAAATAAATAAAATATTTAGTATTTTTGTAGAATAATTTGTATATTCATCGCTGTAATGTATACTACGTACAATATTATTTTCTTCAAAATGCTTAGATGACACAGAACGGATTTTTTTTTTAGATGTAAATTAAAATCAATAACTGTCAATACAGACTTACACTACACAGCCAAATTTAAACTATACATATACTGAATTAAGCAATATGTAAAAGAGAGAATATTGAATGTGTAAATATCTTTATCTGTAGAGCGTATATGTCTCTCACGTCATCGATACTATTCCCGCGCCCTATCTCGAAAGTTCTATTCTCATTCACAAGTCAGAGTTATCTTTCTTTACCCACCTTATACCTACGTTAATAGATAAGATGACGGTACCGAAAATATACAAAATGCAGAATCTGATTTAAAAACAAATTATATATTTGGTATTTGTAGAATAATCTCTGTCTCACTTACAAATATCTTAAAAAATATCTAAAAACAAAAACATAAAAAATGGAGCAAAAACAAATTCACTTCCGGTTCGGACCGGAAGTACTGAAAACACAGGAAAACAACGTCAAAACAAATAGAATATCATGACCTAATAATCCTGTAAATTTCATACCTTTACCTCAAACCGCTTCCGAGAAAAATGCCGGACAAAATTCCTTTTTAAAATTCGAAAATCGGTCATAACTTCGGACAGGAAGTGAATTTTTCAAAAAACGGAATTTTATATAAACTTCATATATTAACCTAGCCTAACTTTAAAATGGCGACTATGGGGTTGACATCCTGTCTTGAACAGGATCACATAAGCTGGCAATTGCTCTTTGAGCAATAAGCCCGGCTAAAAATGAAAAGACCAACAAGTGTCTGTGTAACAATAGAGTCAACAACTGCAGATAGATATAAAGAGTTACACTGTACACATTATTGGATGATAAAAAAAAAGCAGAAAAATAGTTTAATTGCTACAAATTCTTGTAAAAAGGGTAAACTACATTATAAATAGGGATATATATGTAAGACTCTGAAGTGCGATGGTGACGCCAAAGTCCGATGGTCCCACCAAACCCCGATGGCTCGCTGTCTTTACGGACCCCAAAGTCCGATGGTAACGCCAAAGTCCGATGGCTCGTTTCCTATGAGACACGCGACGCTAAAATGCGATGGTCTGACTCGCCAAAGTCAGAAAGTGCAAAGGAACAATCAACGTTTATGACGTCACAATAGTCCGACGTCATGACGTTGTCCTGCATTCAAAATCTAATGATTTAGTATTTATCCCGCTTACAATTTTACTGATTTTGCTTATTGTTTTCGCCCACCAGAGCTATAAGGGTTAGTCCTTGTACACCATTCGACTGATTGGGTTAGTTCTACCCAATACAATAATTCTTATACAAAAAGCTTGTTGATTCCCGTTCTGATTAATGGCATAAGGCTGAAATCATATAACAATTTATTTTTTCCTAAAGCTTTATTTCATTGAGAAGAGATAGGAGGAACCTTTTCATTAATTTTTATGAGTTTGTAATCTCTAAATGTAATAATTGATATTTTTCTTTACTTCTCATTGTGCATAATAGTTATATCTACTGTCTCTGAAATTATATTCTTTATTTCTAGGCCATTTATCCGTGGATGTAATAAAACATGTCATTAATGTGTGCAAATTAAATAAGCTAAATGAAATCAACGGGAGTACAGTAACTGATATTTGTAGCCAAAATCAATGTGAATATATACTATTGAAATTCATTGCAGAATTGTTACGATTTGATCTCTCTTTAGTGTTTTTTATATCAAGAATGGGCATGTATAAAGGATATATAATTGAGGGAAAAGTCTATAAAAAAAATTACTAACATAATTTTTATAATAAATTTTAGGCATAAAATACAAATTGGAAAAATTTAGACATATATACGGTAGAAAACAATAATTAAAGGTTAATTTTTAAATGTAACTTTTCCAGAAAATTGTTTTCTCCTATAGGTCAATTCTTTTGTAATAGGGAATACATCCTTTATGTAAAAATATTGAAATGGCCACCATATAATAAAAAATTCCAGAAAATAATAAAAAAAATTCCAGGAAATAAAATATTATTTAGTGTTTTTGATTTATGACTCAATGAAAGGTAAAAGTTGTGCTTATTTAAATAATGGGAATTTTCAGAATGTTTTAAATGTTATATATATATATATTCCATTCATGACTGAGAATAAGTAAACATATTTTTTTCTTGTGTAATTAAAATAAAATGCAGGAAACATTATTTAGTTTTACTTTTAATTACATTCATGACTGGAGTTAAAAGATACATTAAAAATACTTGGAAATACCGGTATTTTGGAATCTATCTTGATTTTAGTGTGTAGTATTAACATGAATTGTAATGAATGAATGAAAGTATATCTTGGAATAGGCCTATGTTGATGAGAAGGTAGATAGACAATTAGGATGTCAAGTTGTGTGCGTTTAAGCAAATTCAAACCCCCTACCTTTTTTAGATAATGCAAATAAGTGCACAGTAAGCTCATTGACAACTATCATGAAAACATGAAAATCTTTTTATGATGAGTATAGAATTTAGGTGACTTTAATAAAATTAATGATTCAATAACTAGTCACTAAACATCGTAGGTGATTTATTAAATGTGTTGCATCACTTATATTGACGACACGACATATCGACATGAAATTTAAGGATTGCAGTAGAAGACACATCAAAGAAAGTGTCCTGAGGGTGTAACGGTGAGTCTCTGAAGTATATAATGAAATTCTAATGAGTATCGGAAAAAACTACATTTTTTTCTGTCTGAAATCTAGGTGGTGATGAGCATAAAAGTGAATTAAAACTTGCATTGGCTATTTCTACAGTTTTTGTCAACAGCATTCGATTCTCCTGCTTTAAATTTTAATACCAAGTATTCTTGATTTCTTTTATATGTAGAATTTATTTCAATTTTATTTACATTTAATATTAATTGAAGGAATCTGGGAAATAGCAATTTTTCCTATCAAATGAATTTCTACGCAATTCAGATAGGTTAGATAGATTGCAGTTATCTCGCTTTGTACGTTGCAGTGTTGAGAAAATGCCCGTGACTCACAAATAATGACAACAAATTACATGTAATCTGCATAGTAGAGTGCACATGTACAAAAAATGCACCCCGGGACTACCCAGATTTTGGTTTGTTTTTCCGAGCAGGGTAAAACTCCATGTATTCTGTAACTCAATCTATGCCCTAAGAAAATTCACCAATTGATATGGGATCATTCACCTTCTTCTAAGGCTTACGGCTTTTCAGCTTAATTTCCTCTGCAACTGACCACGTGTATTAGTTTCGCATTTACAGCTCTGTTTATGCTAAGTGTCATAGTAATACCTACATGTTGCACATCATTTTTTTTTAGCAAGCACTCTGATTCACTGGAAATGTGTCTCATAATTATTCTAATCATTTTTCTACATCAAATATCACATCAAACAGGGAATATCTCAGTTTTTTAAAAAATTTGACCGGGACTTTACTACGAAACTTTTTCTTTCACTACGAAACTATTTCCTTAAACCTTAAAATAATAAGTTTACAAAATACCTTTAATGTTGTGGAACTAGATGGCTCAGTGGATAGCGTGTCCGACTTTCATACTAATGGTTCTGGGATCGAGCTCAGATGGAGGATTTTTTTTTTTTTTTTTTTTTTTTTTTTTTTTTTTTTTTTTTTTTTTTTTCATTTTGTCTATTTTTTATTTGTCTTTTTTTTATATAGAAAAATATCCTTCTTACAGTTAAATAGAGAAGAACGGAAGACCTTCTTTGTTGCTGTAGCAACAAGAGTTTCTAGTTATTATTATTATTATTTTTTAGACAAATTTTGTGCACGCGATATCTCTAGAACTATTCATCGGTTTTTTATCAAACTTTCAGGGTTGATTTGCTCTTCTATGCCATTGTTAATTTTGGAAGAATTTTGGAACAACTCGGTTTTGGTGCCAAGTTATGGCCATTTTCCTGATTTTAAAATGAAATTTTGTCAGTTCGAGATCTAAAGAACTACTAAAGATATGAACTGGAGACTTGTTGGAGAACATAGGGCATGACTTCTAGTTATGCGGAATGTCCTTTTCGTGTGTCGTCAGTACTTCTGGTCGCTACCGGAAGCGAATTAAAAAAATCAATATTTTTAACTTTTTTGTTTTTCATTATTTTTCTTTGATTTTTGTAGGGTTAATAGAGACTCTTTGATAAATGCGAAATGTGTAATTTGTTTTAGAATTAAAGAAGCCAATCTCGAGATATTCGCATTTAAAAATTTGAAGCGGTGTTCCGGATGGCGTAATGGTTAGCGCGTTGGATTTTCACGCGGGCGACCCGGGTTCGATACCCCGTGTGACCGATATTTTTTTACGACTTTTTCAGCTAGATTTTTCGTTTTTTATTTCAGAATCGGACGGAACAACGAGATCGTTTCTAGTTATTATTATTTTTTTTCTTACCGATTTTGTGCAGACGATTTCTCGAGAACGCCTCGACAGTTTTTCATGAAACTTTCAGCAATGATAGAAAACTATTTGAACTTTATGCTTTTTCTTTTATTTTGCCGTCGTCACTTCCGGTCGCGAGATATCGTCATTTTTCTGTTTTTAAAGTGTCATTTTGTCCGAGAGTGTTCTCAAAAACGGTTGGAGATTGGGTCATGAAACTTTCAGGGATGATAGATTATGACTCGTAGATTTGAGAAGAATATATGGCTTTTGTTGCCGTCGCGTCCGTCGTCCACCGGAAGTAGTTTAAAAATATGCAAAATTTTATTATTTTCTTTTTTAAATGTTTCTTATGTAGGCAAATAGAGTGTCTCGAGTAATATTATGTCCACCGGAAGAAATTTTTTCCAAACCGGAAGTAGTCCAAAAAATGAGCATTTTTGCTCGAAATTATCAGGGATGATTCCTTCACACTCAGAAAGGAGTTTTAGGTCATTTTAAGTACTTCTGGTCACACCGGAAGTGAATTATAAAGACCGGAAGTTGTTTGAAATTGATAGATTTCACTCTTAAATGTGTTCTCAATGTGTTTGAATAATTGATCTGAACCTTTTATTTCATTTGAAGTTGTTTTATAACCTTATCAAAAATCGAACGGAAGACCTACTCGTTGCTCGCAACGAGATCTCATCTAGTTATTATTATTATCATTATTTTTCTGACCATCTAATTTTGTGCATGCGATTTCTCGAAGACTACTGGATGGATTTTCATGAAGTTTGCTGGAACAATGTGTTGCTATCTGAAGTTATTTTATCCGAGATATTTTTAGAAGATTCGCTTCCGGTGCCAAGTTACGGGACATTTTCTGATTTTAAAATGACATTTTGTCCACGGATTTTCTCAAGAACGGTAAAAGATATCTAAATGAAACTTTCAGGGATGATAGATCGTCGTAATTACTATCCAGGACGCAACTTTTCGTTCGTCGTCAATACTTCCTGTTTTTACAAGATGCGAATTTAAAAAGTCGATTTTTCTTACTTTTTTGTCTTTCAATATTTTTGAAGTATTTTAAGCTTGGGTTAGAGACCTTTCCAATGATGCTTACTATATAATCTGTTTGAATATTGACAAATCCAAAGTCTAGATATTAACATTCAAAAATCTGAAGCGGGTCCAAAATGCGGCTGTCTCCGTAGATTCCGCCATTTCGCAAGTAGGGGTTTATGGAGGCAGCTGAGCGTTTGATTAAACGATTCTGACATAAGGATACATGAAATGTTAAAAAACTATTTCGACTCTCACGTAGTAGTGAAATGTTTGGAGGAGTTACCTCCCGTTACGTGTTTATATTATAATAGATAATCAATGTAAATATTGTAATTAATTGGTCAATTGACAAAAGAATTATACAAGAATTATTGATAAATGATGTTCTGTTAGAAAATAATAATAGTGTTGCCAAAAGAAAGGCAGTCTGTTGTATTTTATCAATATGATATCTGATAACTTATGATCATTGATTAAGTTGAGGTACAATGGGGCAGTACAGCCAACTGGCTTGTGTCTTCAATTTGGTATAGAAACCAATTGGTTTATCGATCAAATCGGATTGTGCAAAGTTGCCGTAGTCAGTGACTAGTTAAAATGTAGCTGTGTGATGTTAGCTATAGGTTTGTCATTAGGACAGAGAAGCTCTTACAAAGTTAAATCATACTGTGTAAGTATATTGTAGCCACTTGGCTAGAGTTATATAGGCAACTTGGTAAGCAGTAAGACACCAGGCAGGTGTTAAAGGCTAAACCAAGAGGCAACAGGCAGGTAGATGTTGACTTATATAGTCAGTTGTATAGTGAGGCATTTATCATATGGCACCAGGCAGGTGCCGGTATTAATTGAAGATATATAATTATACAAAGCACTTAGGTCATTTGATTTAAAGACACCAGGCAGGTGTCATATTATTATCTGTATATATTGCATTCAATCCGAGCACGGACCTACTGACCGCTCAGGTCCGACACGTTACAGTAGTACGTTGCAATTGAGTGTCAATCTTAAAACTTAATTTCCGTTTCACTGCTTTAGTGTAACTGGGCTAGATACGATATGTAATGTGTATAATGTGTTACATGTACTTTCTTAACGTCGAAATAAAATAAAGGCGCTAAGAATGTTTTATTTTTAAAATTTAATTGAAGCTATCATACCTATTTAATAGATCAGTCCAAAGAAAAGGTGCGAATATTTACTCGTGGCGTTTGGCGCGAAATTATGAATGCTTTTTATAATTCTTAGACAGGTGAACTGTTGCAAAAGTACCGGTATACACAAGTATATTTAGAGCAGTACTCCCTATAGCTTAATGGTTAACGCGTTGGGGGTATAAAAGTAAAAAGAAAAGCGCATTCACGTTGGCGACATGGGTTCAATCCTCCTTGTGACCAAAATTTTGAATCTCTTTTCAGCTCGATTTTACGTGGGTTTCTTTTCCTAAAACGGACGGAAGACCTCTCGTTGCTCGCAACGAGATCGTATCTAGTTATTATTCTTTTTTTCTTACCGATTTTGTGCAGACGATTTCTCAAGAACGCCTCGACCGTTTTTCATGAAACTTTCAGCAATGATAGAAAACTATTCGAAATTTATGCGTTTTTTTTTATTTTGCCGTCGTTACTTCCGGTCGCGAGATATGGCCATTTTTCTGTTTTTAAAGTGTCATTTTGTCCGAGAGTGTTCTCGAAAACGGTTGAAGATTGGGTCCTGAAACTTTCAGGGATGATAGATTATGACTCCTAAATTTGAGAAGGATATATGGTTTTTGTTGCCGTTGCGTCTGTCGTCCACCGGAAGTAGTTTAAAAATATGCAAAATTTAATTTTTTTCTTTTTTAAATGTTTCTTGTGGAGGTTAATAGAGTGTCTCGAGTAATATTATGTCCACCGGAAGTAATTTTTTCCAAACCGGAAGTAGTCCAAAAAATGAGCATTTTTCCTAGAAATTATCAGGGATGATTCCTTCACACTCAGAAAGGAGTTATATGTCATTTTAAGTACTTCCGGTCACACCGGAAGTGAATTATAAAGACCGGAAGTTGTTTGAAATCGATAGATTTCACTATTCAATGTGTTCTCAATGTGTTTGAATAATTGATCTGAACACTTTTTTTCATTTAAAGTTGTTTTATAACCTTATCAAAAATCGAACGGAAGACCTACTCGTTGCTCGCAACGACATCTCATCTAGTTATTATTATTTTTCTTTATTATTTTTTTGACCTTTTCAAATCGCGATTTCTCAAAAGTTACTCGATGAATTTTTCAAATTTTCAGGGATAATGTGTTTTGTCATGCCATTAGGTTTCCTCAAACGTCTATTGAAATTGCTTTTGTCTGTATTTCAAAGTAGAATACAACATGACTACAAGTGGAAATACGATGACAACAATCTTTTGTTTTGCACCAGGGAAAACTTATCCTAAACCATGGTTATAAGTAAAAGCTTTCCAAGAAACTTGCCTAACTTAATATTCACTATGATTCTGAAGTGTTTCTTGACTTCTGTTTATTTTTCCACGCAGGCTTGTGACAAATTAAATGAATAGAAAAGACAAAAATAAGAAAAACAATTTTTTAAAAGATTGTTTATTTAAGGTTATATAAATATTTTTGTAATAAATGCAAGTTATTGAACATAAATAGTATTAGAGTATATGGAGTTGTATGGAATAAAAAGGAAAGAAAACATTATCATCTGTTCATCACTAATAGATTATCTATCCTAAAATTACTGTTAAACCTCAAGTTACAAATTCCGATGTGATCATCTTGAGCAAAGTTTAGCAAGCTGGCTGTCATTTTACAATTCCAAACTGAATTTTAAAAAAATGTAATGTATGTTGGAATCAAACAAAAAAGCAATTTAGCGATATTCGAATGTTAAATTTGAAGTGGGTTCCCAAAGGTGTAATGGGTACCGCAATGAATTTTCACGCTGGCGATTCTATTGTTTATTATTATTATTAAGGTCTTCCGTTCCAACGGAAGACTTGCTACTGATTCTGTTGGTAACGATTATTAAGGTCTTCCGTCTTCACGGAAGACCTTAAAGTGATTCTATTGTTTCTTATTATTATTATTCTTTTTTTTTTTAGACAAAATTTTGTGCAGGCGATTTCTCGTAAACTATTCAGTGAAATTCAATGAAAATTTCAGGAATAATAGGTCACAATATGAATTTTATATAAAATTCCGTTTGTTGGAAAATTTGCTACCAGTGTCAAGTTATGGGCAATTTCCTGATTTTAAAATGCAATTTTGTCTTCGAATGTTCTCGAAAACGGCTCAAGATATTAACTGGAGACTTATTAGAGATGAAAGAACATGACTTATAGATGTGCAATTTTGCCTTCGTTTGCGTCGTCAGTACTTCCGGTTGCTACAGGAAGTGAATTCAAAATGTGCACTTTTTCTACTTTTTTTTTTTTTCAATATTTTTCTTTGATATAATTAATGTTAATGGAGACCCTACTGGAAAGGCCTAATATATAATTTATTTTAGAATTGATCAATCCACACACTAGATATTCGCATTTAAAAATATGTCCAAGATGGCGGGGCGTCTCTGTGAACTCCGCCATTAAGCAAGTCGGGTTCTAGAAGGTCAGCTGAGCGTTTAGATGAACGAAACTTCTACCAAAAAGATTTATGAAATGTAAAGGATTCTTTAGATTGCTACATCGCAATTACCATGCATTGAGTATTGTTTTAATATGAGTTTTCCTCAAACTTCTATTGAAATTGCTTTTGTCTGCATCTCAAAGTAGAATACAACATGACTACAAGTGGAAATACGATGACAACAATCTTTTGTTTTGCACCAGGGAATTATCCTAAACCATGGTTATAAGTAATAACTTTTCAAGAAACTAGCCTGACTTAATATTCACTATGTTTCTGAAGTATTACTTGACTTCTGTTTATTTTTCCACGCAGGCTTGTGACATATTAAATGAATAGAAAAGACAAAAATAAGAAAAACATTTTTTTAAAAGATTGTTTATTAAAGGTTATATAAATATTCTTGTAATAAATGCAAGTTATTGAACATAAATAGTATCACTTTCCTTGACCGTCGGAGGGCGAGTGATTTTTTTTTCAGTGAAACATTCCAGTCTTTTCATGAACATGTAACTCATCTCCAGTTTGTGGGAAAATAGGATACAAAATTCATGGAAAACACTTTAGTTTTACTTGGCCGTGTACGATATTATATTTGTATAATGTGATAAATATACTTTCTAACGCTCGAAATTCCGGTTATAAGAACATACATTTCTAATTTTCATTGAAGCTAATAAATCCATCAAATAGATCAAATATTTCAAAGGAATAGCGTTAAGAACTACTTGTGACGTTTGGCACGAAATAAAGTATCGTGACCCGACTTAAGTAGTAGACAAATGGTGACAAAAGTGCAGAAATATATAACACTGGCATGCCTGTTTATGGAGTTGCATGGAATAAAAAGTTGAATACATATCGAAAAAAGGAGAGAAAACAGTATCATCTGTTCATCACTAATAGATTATCTACCTAAAAGTTACTGTTAAAACTCAAGTAACAGATTCCGATGTGATCATCTTGAGCAAA
>PRKT01000300.1:523528-555424 GCA_003671525.1 Saccostrea glomerata | reverse complement strand
AAAAAACTTGCTTTCGATGCCGATGGAATTCTCACAACGCTGCCCTACACTTCATGGTCATTGAGAATGGAAGTGAGATACAGTTACAGGAACAGCGCGTTAGACCGCTCGGCTATCTAGGCAAGTTAAAAAAATTGCTTTCGATGCCGATGGAATTCTCATAACGCGCTGTTCCTGTACTGCTAGGAGACAGATTCCGTAGGTCCAGAGTTCAACCCCGGGCTGGGGCGGAAGTGAGTATCCTTGTAAAAGTGAATTTCTCTGTGCTTTCTATATTAATATTCCTTCACTTAGGGCAGTTATATTAGTTTAAGAGTTGTTGTAATTTGTGCTGTATAAATAAAATTAATTTCATCACAACATGTATTGGTAACAATCCTCTAAAAACTAATGTCCAAATAACTGTATCTCACTTCCATTCTCAATGACCGTGTAGTGTAGGGCAGCGTTGTGAGAATTCCATCGGCATCGAAAGCAAGTGTGCCGGATCGGGCTCGGGATGCTTAGCTGAATTACGTCACCCGGACTTTATCGTAATGATTGTGTGATTCCCATCAAATCCCGAATCAGAACAGTTGATGTACTGACCACAGTTGTCTCTCTTTGGAAGTAAAGCGTCGGGATAAGCTGAACAAAAAACTGGTATATCCACTAAAATCAAACAAACAAGATTCAGTTTCATAGTCATATATCAATGCACAGTGATAAAACTAAAACTAGCAGTACAGGAACAGGTCTCAATGACCGTGTAGTGTAGGGCGGCGCTGTGAGAAATCCATTCGCATCGAAAGCAAGTTTTTGACTTGCCTAGATAGTGGAACGGTCTAACGTGCTGTTCCTGTACTGCTAGGAGACCGATTCCGTAGGTCGAGAGTTCAACTCAAGACTGGAACGGAAATTCCTTACAAAAGTGAATTTCTTTGTGCTTTCTATATTACGGTAATATTTCTTCACTAGGGGAAGGTATATTAGTTTAAGAGTTGTTGTAAATTATTAAATTAGTTTTTATTATAACACGTGTTGGTAACGATCCTCTAATAAAACTAATGTACAAATAACTATATTTCATTTCTATTCTCAATGACTGTGTAGTGTAGGGTGGCACTGTGAGAATTCAACCGGCATCGAAAGCAAGTTTTTGACTTGCCTAGATAGCCGATCGGTCTAACGCGCTGTTCCTGTACTGCTAGAAGACAGATTCCATAGTTCGAGAGTTCAAACCCAGGGAGGAGCGGAATTGGTTATCCTTAGAAAAAAAATTACAGTTGCGAATATCTTTATTAGATGAACCTATTGAAGAGAAAATATGTTTAATTCTTTGTGAACTTTATTCGGGGGTCAGAGGTCAAAGCGCGACCGAATCGCTCGGCGAGGTGATATTTTGTTTACATATATTTCTGTTTGTTTTCGGAACTACCAATTAAGTTGAAATAGATGAAAAGGGTAAAATAACTGACACGTATAGATATTTTCATTCAACAGATGTTCGATAGATCTTCCTCAGGTGTGAAGAATGTTTTAAATACTAGAATTACAGCCTAAAATCAGACTTGCCTTTTTAACCCGAATTAAATTCCTTCGAAGTTATGCTTACTAAAACAAGGGATATCATTGCATTTGACTTCAAATATATTAAAATTCTGGACTACTGAACATCATTGTGAATATTCAATAACGTTCAAACCAAACAACTTCTAGGCACCTAGGTCAATGCGCGTCACAACATTCATGTACATGTAGCAAATAAAGGGTGCCCGTTCGTGTAATACATGCAGTTTTACTTGGAATTTGTTATGTAAATATAAGTAATAATAACTTTAAGTTTCTACTGAAAAGCCCTTCGGGCTTCACATGATTTGATCACGTGACCACTAAAAGTTCATTTAACAGAGAAATTTTTAGCTGGTTCTTTATTTCATAAGTCAATTTATTTGTGCTTTCTATATATATCTAAGACTCCAAAGTGCGATGGTGACGCTAAATGCCAATGGTCTCGCTAAACCCCGATATCTTTACGGACGCTCAAGTCCGATGGCTCGTTTCCTATGAGACGATAAAGTGTAATGGTCTGATACGTCATGGTCCGATGGTGCGGAGGAACAATCAATGTTTATGACATCACAATAGTCCGACGTTTAGACGTTGTCCTGCTTTCAAAATCCATTGATTTATTATTCGTCGCGCATACAATTTTTTTATTTTGTTTATTGTTTTTTGCTCACCTGAGCTATTAGGGTTAGTCCTCGTACACCATTCGACTGATAAGGTTTAGAACATGTGTTTAAGGGTAGTTCGGGACAACTCATGTATTTAAGCTTTTCAATGCTTAACTGAATTTTGCTTTTTTCCTAGTCGTAGTTCTCAGGTGAGCGATGTGGTCCCTGGCCATTTCTTTTTTATTGTTGCTGAAAAATTTGCACTTAAACCGCGAATCCGCGACGTAAGGATCCACTTCGCGACTCCAGAGCAGACGCTCTAATTACTATGCCACGCTGACTATTAGTTGATATATTACTTTTTTGGGACATATTTTACAGAAAGCTTATAAACCTTTGAACTATTCTGAGGTTAACAGTCTTCTTTAATAAATTGAATTTTTTCTTCTTTTTTAAAAGCATTTTGAGTAAAATAACACGTTTTAAGAAACGGTTCATTTAAATCGGATTCGATCTTCCGAGAGTTAAACATGAAAATCCGAAATATTTCTTCATTAACTTCAAGTCACTTGAAAAAATATAACATTTTTAGGTCATCTGAGTTTAGGTGACCTATTGCTATCCGTTTTCGTTCGTCGTCGTTTATTGTGCGACGTTCGTTAACATTTCAGCTTCTTCTCTGAAACCACTGAATAAATTTCAACCAATTTTTGCATAAAGCATCTATGGATGAAGAGGAACAAAAATTATGAATTTCATGGTCCCTGCCCCCCTGGGGCCTGGGGGTCGGGGCAAAAACCACTGAAATTAGTGCAATCTTTAAAAATTTTCTTTACTCCTGGACATCAAGCAGTCAAACTGTTGGCATGTTTGTTATCAGCATTAAGTCCTCCACCATAAGAGATGTTTGTAAAACACTTATGCCCCCCTCCCCCCAATTTGGATTTTTTCTAAGTCCAAAAGGGCATAAATCTGTCTCCAATGGTGCAATCCGAAACGAAACGGAAAATTCGCAATAACGGAAAACATCCACTCTCCTCTTGCAAAATCATTTAAGTCCATCTTTTCCGCGTTTTTATTTTGAAATATTTCTCGCTGACGACAGACAGACGTCATTTTCACTTCGTTTTTAATGTTGCAATTCAATTATTTTTGTTTATTTGGATGCATGCTGCACAGTTATAAAATGGGCGGAGCTATTTTTGATTGATCATGTCACAAATGATATAGAGAACGAGACGGGTTCTGTATCGTAGATACAAATTTGGGCGTGGAGTCTCGTGCTACGCACTCGTCCACCCCCAAATTTGTATCTACGATACAGAACCGTCTCGTTCTCAAAATAATACTTATCTTATTCTATTGACTCACATGGTGCTTGGGGCTCTGTTCTATTGTCACATTTTACTGTTTTGAAATTTTCACATCTCATGCTTATGGTTGAGAACAGATCAGGATATTTACATTCCTGTAGATGTTTTCCGTATTTGGAGTTGTCCACGGAACAGTTGTAATACTGAGCACAGTTGTCATTCTTTCGGAAGATAGCCTTTGGATTCTGTTTGCAGATCTTTTCAATGTTATCTAGACACAGATTTCATAAGTAGGCATATTTCCATTTCTAATGTTATACACAATTTTTTAAAAAACTTTGCTTCAAAAATTAATATAGGTAACATATGCAGGCCACCATTAAACTTACTTGGACTTGCTCTCTCTAAACATTTCTTTTGAATTGGGTCGAAGAAGCGAGAGGAACATTTCTTTATATCAATGGTCCTGTTTTTATAGCAGATGGCATAATCAGGTTTCCATAACAACCAATTAATAGGGTTCTTCCCATTATGCAATGTCACACAAGATGGAAGCCTATTTTTGCAAGGAATACAGGTCGTATTTGCTGGAGCACAAAGGTTCTGCTGGTACTCACCTTATTCAATGAAAAATACCTTTAAGATAGATGTCATAAAAAGAGCATGAAGTGGTGTTTATAATCTTAGAATAATAATAAACTGATTTCATCTCTTACAAGGTGCTTGAGGTTCCATGCGTTTGTTACAAGTCACATTCTCAAACCATTGGCATGACATAGATATTAATGAAAAAAGATCTGGATAAAGGCATTCCATTGTGTGATTCCCATCAAATCCCGAATCAGAACAGTTGATGTACTGACCACAGTTGTCTTTCTTTGGAAGCAGGGCTTTGGGGTTGGCTAAGCAATAATCTGGTATATCAACTGAATATAAACAAAACAGCGATTAGTTTCACAGAGATAAGTTAAATCACATATAAATGACACTAGGAGATGAGTTTCATTTCGGACTACATTATTCACTGTAAGAAAGCTGGTGACCGTAATATATACTTGTATAACGGTCATCAAAACATGTTGGCCGAGGCGATCAATTGAAATTTTTCCGACGGCGATTACAAACATTATGCAATAAAAATGAGTAATTTAAGATATTGATGAAGCGAACATTGATGTTATCTCCTGTTGTTGTTAATCCACAAAGCGAAAATGAAAGAAAAACGCCTTTGGAATTTTGCAGTATGATGACCGTATTAACCAACACATTCCAGTGAATAGATGATGACCGTTAATTATACAGATGACGTAATATAATATTTTTTAAACTCTTATTAGATGTATTAAATTTCTTTTGAAAATATATTATTACATACAAATGAGGCAGTCATTAGAAAATAGAAATTAAAATGAAATACTAGTATATTCCTGTAATCAAGTTGGAAAACGAACTGAATGGCTCGCTAAAATCTTATATTTTTCGAAAGGGGGTGATAAAAACAACGACAAATTAGGTTATTAAGTTTGACCAGCAAAAAAGAAACATTGTCCAAATTCTAAATTCCTGTATCGTTAAAGAGTACTTAAGGGTGTGTATGTGTGTATTTGGGAGGGTAGAAGGAGTAATTTAAATGTTAAATAACTGTTATGTTTTTGTCCTTACGGTTTTCCAAATATAGGTAATTTACAATTACCTGCCCTTTATTGAATATTATTTAAACATGAGAGGTGGAGCTAATATCGTAAGTATGAATTTAAATTAGACTGGATGAATAACAATGACATGTATTAAAAAATTTGAGATCTCTATTTTCCATCTTCCTTTTAATTCTGTATAGCAGAATTTCATTATTTAATTAGAATTAAAACGTACATGTATAAGCCCATCCATGGACTAAGTAAGTAAAGAATATTTTTAACTGTTGGATGACTTTTTAACGTGATCGGACACATTTAGTACAAAACACGCTACTTATAAGTCACCTACAGACGGAGTTTAGTATTCACAAATTTACCACTGGCACTTGGGGTATGGACCCCCCTTTCCATTTTTTTAATTCTGGGATCAGTTCACCTTTTACTTACTTTAGTATTCTAATATGCACTATATGTTATCGAAAATGTAACCCTTTTGTCCCTATAAACCGTTTTTAAACAGGCACAGTGGGGCATGCCCCCCACTTATTCCCCAACAATACTTTTACGATAGGAAAACCTCATTGAAAGGCTGGTTGGCCCCCCACTGTATACTCCAGGATATTGATATCGGTGAAATGTAGTGTTGAATATCAAATAATTCGTACCGAAATAACTTGGCATTGAAAAAAGTTGGCCTATACCCCAACTTTATGTTTGAAAATGATATTTATGACTTTGACCAAATAACTTCATATATCTGCTTCTTTAACAGGAAAGAAATCAAATTAAATTCTGTATATTACGGTCATCCAACTTCATTGAAAAAAATTTAGATTACGGTCACCTGAATGCTTTGTTACGGTCATAATTAGGGCTGGGCAATAATATCGATATTTCAATATATTGCAATACAATGACGAAAAATATCTTATCGCAATACGATTTTGTAATATCGATATATTGGCAATATGCTAAGATTAAGGAATTTTGTCATTAAATATAGAAATGAATGTATGAAAGTTCGTTATTAAGCCAAACAGTAAGACAGAAGTTGTTTTGTGGGATTATTTCAGTGCATAACTTAAATGAAATCAACAAGATTTTTTTACGCGTTTGTTATTTATCATAGTTATGTACATTCTGCATGTAAATTAAAGTAAATATAGTAAGAAAATGCCATTTGAGTTACATTGAAAATATTCAATACATATCGCAATACAGTTTAAAATATCGCAATATATCGCAATACGAAATCTCGGGCCAATACCCAGCCCTAGTCATAATTCTCAAAAACTTTGACGTCGTACTACAGCTACAAGTAAGTTTTGATAATCAACAGCAAGTTTTCATTGGCTTACATTCAATTTTCAGCGGAGTTTAAACAGATATGCTAACAAATGTTTTAAATCTTGAATGAAAAACTTAAATCGTTTTGATGTTTTGATGAGGGTAATAAATTTTACATTGACAAGATTGATTGTCTCGTATCAGTTGAAAGAGATTCAAAAGTGCAAGAAAATTCCTGATTTTTCCTCTCTTCCTAAATAAAAGAATCTTGTTTTTAAAAAAAATACCCTTTTGCCCTTTTAGAAGGTAATGAGAGTAATTCAATATCGTGATGGGAACTGAAACTGTCATAATATGTTCTTAAAATTTGTTCATATTTTTTTTTTAAGTCACAATCGTTTAGTAATGACATTTTAACCACATCAAAGCCTACGAAACTGTGTTATGAAAGGTCATATCAAAAAATGTCATAAACAGAAAATTCAGTTTTATTGAATACAGGATTCAATTAACTTTTGGGACAGTTCTATTTTAAAATGTACTTTCCCTCGTGCTTTGCAATGTAAATACAGCAAAACTTGTTTAGTACGAACACGGATATTGCGAATTTACATATACATTTACATGTATTTTTATAAATCATATCCGACTCTTGAAGTATACAACCACATTAAAATTTCAAAATGTTCTGGATATATTTTAAATATGAAACCACACAGCTCTAGTCAGTTTATAAAATGCAGAATTTGTTCATACCACCAAAAATTAAATGATATTTCAAAATCTTTTTGTGGGGATTGTGTTAGAGTTGTTTTTGGAATTGAATTAAAAAATGAAGTTTTATAAAACCAATAAATGTTTTAGCAGTTAAATACATGTTTACTATGAAGTATAAACATAAAGAGCAGTAATCAAGCTCAAAAGTCTATCATTTCTATACAATTCGAGAACATAGCAACTAGGAACCTCTAAGAGTATAAAAGATTGAATGAGGTGTCTTAGAGGAGTATACATCCCTGGCGACAAGTCACATCCGCTGTGTGCTCCTTGTTTTAATCGGATAAACGCGAAAATTTGTAGACAATTCAATGTGTAAAAAGGCCGAACAATTATGTATTGATCATACGTAAAGCATGCTCTTGCGTCCAGAATCGACAGGGAGACATAAAGCCCATACGGTGATTACAAAGGTATATTGCTTTATAAGTAAGAAAAGATGGCAATGAAAAAGGTAAAGTCATATGTTTATCATAAAATTTCATAGTATCTTAATATGAAACAAATGTTTCAGACTCTGTTGTGTCTTTTATTTCAAGTTCACGTTGAGGCGATCGACATCACAGTATGATTTAAAGTAGACATGACTTAAAAACTTAGTCTTCTAGCACATTGTACTGATTTTTATGGAGTTAAAAGAACCTTGTATCAATACGGTTATTCAAATTCATTTAGATTTCATGGAATATTAAAAATA
This sequence comes from Saccostrea glomerata, assembly GCA_003671525.1. Lineage (NCBI taxonomy): Eukaryota > Metazoa > Mollusca > Bivalvia > Ostreida > Ostreidae > Saccostrea > Saccostrea glomerata. The sequence continues at coordinate 547,557 of PRKT01000300.1, read as the reverse complement.
TTCTGAACTAACATTTGTTTAGGAAGAATTTGCATTATTGCTTCATCAACTAATTTTTCAAAAAAATGCTTCGTTTTAAAAAAAATAGTCGAATGTAGAGCATGCTCTTGAGTATCAATTCAAGTGGGAGACATAAAATTAAGCATATATGTAAATATGCATGACAATAAAATTAATATCACAACGTCTATTGGTAACGATCCTCTAATAAAAATAATGTTCAAATAATAGTATATCACTTCTATTCTCCATGACCGCGCAGCATAAGGCATAAGTATTTTGAATTCCCTAGATAGCCGAGCGGTCTATAAAGCAATAGCGGACTTCCTGAACAAATTTAATTTTTTTCACCCAAGGATCGTAAGTGGCATGTGACAAGTTAGGTAACAATGAATTTGCAAAGTGATTCTTAAGAAAAATGTTAAATTCAAAACGACAGGCAGTCAGAAAACATTTTGATTAGAAAAGTTGACTTTACTCTTCAGCTCAGTTTAATTTGAATTATTTTATTTCAATATTTTATATCTTATCCGACTTTGCATGGGGTATAAAACATGTACAACGCGCCATACATAAAAAAGCGCCATTTTTTAGCGAGATATATTTTGTACATATTTTCATATTGTATATGATTTTCTGTTCCATGTCAATTAATTAAAAAAGAATTATTTTCTATGATTGCCTTTCGGTCCCTTAAGAGTCTTGAAAAAACGTTACAATACCGCTACATTGCCTCTTTTCTTAGCAAGCCACTTGTGCGTGTAAGGGATTGATGTAACATACAACATGCACAAGACATTATCCATTGAAATACAAAATCCAACATTCACACGTGACCACAGAATATGTAGAATGAGATACAACAAATCATGGACTACGAATATTCAAATATTTGAAGCAGTTTGTGTTTATATTGCATCAACCAAATGTTTTATTTGACACTGCCATATATATTTTACTTTTTTCAACACTTTCAAAAATTCAAAAAGAAATACGCGTGCATGTTTCTCGATTCCCGCCTACATGTTGGAACCATTTAATTTAATATAAATAGCAATTTGGCCATAAAATCTTTGTTAAATACAAAGAACAGTTCAATGGTAATTGATGAATTATCTAAATACCAGCGCTAAACAGTATATTATCCATAATTCCAGCTCTTGAAAAAGGGGGGTAGACGATATTTTTCATTAAAATCAGAGTTTTCAAGCATCACCGTATTCTTAAATAGTCTTGGATATGATTAAATGTTCCTTATATCTTTTCTTATGTTTTAGGCAAATAAGTTAAACATAAATATATCAAAAAAATATAATGTTTCAGTTGTAAATCGCTTTGAAATTGGTGGAAAATTTGCATTTTCGTTTTTTGTCAATAAACATGATTATTATGTTCCCCCATGTCACACAAAGCTTTGCAATGAATTTGTGAAATAACATTCCATATTACCTGTTAAAAGGAATTTTTTTGACACGGGGGGGGGGGGGGGAAATGTTTTAAAAATATTTTCCGTTTTCCGTTGATTCTATAGTAAAAAACCAAATTTTAAAGTTACCTCTCTTTGTTTTCCCGAATAAGTAATGTTTTATGAAAATCCATATATTTATCTACAATTTTTTTTTTAAAATTCTTCGAATATGTAAACTTTTGAAAATTGACTTGGGGGTAGGCGGGAAAACAATACTACCGTTCGCACTTCTTTTAGAATCAGAACTGTAAAACACGGCTGATTCCATATTTAGCAGTAATGAGTTGTTTTCGACTAGAAAAATGTAGCAGTAATTTTATAATGATCGTACCAAAATTTGAAAAATGTAGCGATAATAAGCTGAAATCTTTGGCGATGTAGCGGTAATGTTGACGTTCCTTTAAAAGTTATTTTGTGTCATTTTTATTTATCTAACAATTTCAAATATATATCTGATTATTAAAACTACATGTATAAAAGTAGTTTTCTTTAAATTTTTGCAATGAAATTTGTTGCATAATTTTCTTAATCTATTTACTTTTTAAATAAATTATTTACAGTGATTAATTACCATCAGAGAATTATAAAAGAGAATAACTTCATTCAGTAGAATACAAATCTATAGAGCTCTTGCAAGGAACAGAACACTTGACTAAATGTTTAAAAATCTGGGAAAAATACCCTTGCTTATCAAATCATTTTCTTTGATTGTTTTTGGTATGCCAAGGAGCATAAATATTCATTTTTCAGAAAAATAATGCATTTTTACTATAGATTCAATACAGCCTTAAGGTAGTACGAATGTGAAATCAAAGTAATGGAAAACAAATGATTTTGGTATCAATGGATAAAGCAACACGAAAACCCGGGGTTGAATTTCACAGATTTGGAAGAGGTTCCCTCATCATCATAACTTTCCACCTAGTTCTAATTGTAGCCCGTTTGGAGATGGTCCAGTTGTCCGTCGAACTCGGGATGGAAATTTTGTTGAGGTTATGTGTCCTCCACCAGTATCATCCTATCAACGTTATATGAGTGGAGTCGACAGATGCATGCAACACCGCGCAAAGAATCCTCTGGCAGACCATCCAAAATACTGGAAGTTTTTTTTCTTCAACTTTGTTATGGAAGTTTGCCTTATAAATGCATATGAGATTTTTTCTAGAACACCTGGTAAGGATCTTCCTGCCAAAACAAGGTTTGACCTGATGGATATCAGGATGGTGGTGGCTCAGCAGCTCATTGGAGGCTTCAGAGGAAGAAAGCGGGGCCATCATTTACAGGGTATTCTTGACACCCCTTATGTTTTTTTGCAAACTGGATCGCCCAAAGTCAACCTGCATATGGTGTACCAAACACGGAGAAAAGAAAAGAAAGGAGACAGTTTATGGTTGTAAAGGGTGTAACAAACACTTGTGTAGTGATAAATGTTTAAGGGAATTTCATTCTGATGTTAATCTCTAAGATCAATTTGTTACAAAAGTCACATAATTATACCTGGAAAATTTGTCTGAGATGTCACTTGCAGGAATACATAAAACATAGGATTACTGTAATTAACTCAAAGACCAAGGTTAATATAATATTCCTTAATTTTACGAATACCATATATAGATGCCTATCAAATTTTCTATGATATTTTGGAAGCTAAGAATTTCTTTTGTAAATCTTATTTGGAAGTTAGTAATGATGATGTCTACTCAATGAGGTAATTTTCGTTTTCAAATATGCAACATTTTGCTATATCATAGATCAAAGTTCAACTTCATTCTAATTTTGGAAGTGAATGTTATGTATCAGGAAGCAGTCAAATTTGAATTTTACATGTAAACTGTGTGTTCTTATTGTGTATATACGAGGGTTGTCCCAAAATTTCGTAGACTGAGCTCATATCTTTTAAAGAAATTAATGTATCTTTATAACATTTTTAAGGTGGATAAAGAGTGTTCTTGGCAGTTAAATTACGATTTTTTATCGTGTTTACTTGACCACTTTTCGAGTTATAAAATATAAAGTGATATCGTCCTCTAACTCCCGGAGCAATCTACAACGTCAAAAAATAAAAATGTCAACGGTTAGAATTTTTGGAGCAAATATTTCAATTACCAGAATCAAATTATTAAATTAAACGAAATAGTTATAGGTATAAATGTAAAATATCTTAATTACTTTGATATGATCAAACATTAAAATATGCAAACAAAGTATATGCATGTATGGGTATGAAATAATGATAATTTGAAAACGCTATATTTCTACGAGCTTTCGTCTGTTTTCTCTAATGGAGATGCACTATGTAACTATTGCCCATTTCTTAGCCCTCTCTTTTATTTTAGTAACTGTTATTCACATATACATAGAGAAACCGTTTTCAAGTAGTCATTTTAAATACTAAGGACTAAAGTTTCCTAGTCTACCAAACATTTATGACAGGTACATTTCTGTAAGAGTGAATTCAGGATCAAAACACTTGATCATAGTCCAGTGCGCCGCCTGTGTCAACGCAGCCGCCATTTTTCAAACAGTCGGATTCCGACCCCATGTATATAAAACGTTATAAAATTCATATTTTTCAAAGCATAAACACCAAAATTTGAGGAAATATAGTTGATTAAGCAGTATTAAGATTTTTCATTTCCAATTAAAAAATACAGGGTAGTAATTGCCTTTCCATATGATTTTAAATATAATATACCAAATTTTTATTGCAACGTTTGGTTGTTGCGCGCCCCCCCCCCCCCCCTCCAACACACACACACACACTCTCTCTTTCAAATTCGAATCGATTTTCGTGAACGAAAGGCTGAACATGACTTATTCAACTTGTTGTTAATATTAGATGATAAAATGTGTATAAAGTAAATTGTTTATAACAAAATTTGTATATTTAAGTTATTTAATCCAAAATAATATATTTCGTTTCCGTTCCGTTCCGCGTTTTAGCAACACCCTTTTGCAAAAAACGTTTGTTTTATGTACTGATGTAATAAAATTTTGATTTAGATAAATTTTGATTCAGTTTGGTTCTCGAGAAAAATCAATTCTAATCTACTATTCAATAATGTACATGTGCACGTATCATGCATCTCTGCATTAAATATTTAGGTGATTATTTTTTTGAAACGTACTTTGTTATAGTACCCCCTAGGAAAAATGGACATTAATGTAACAATCTGACAAAGTCTTTCAAAGTAAATGAAAAAAAACCTATGGACGTGTTTTTTAAAATCTGACCAGCTATGTTCAGCCAACCAAATCATGGACATTTAAACCATGAATGTTTCGGACAAATGATTCCTACAGATCACACGCCAAATGCGCCCCTCTTCTTTATATATGTTTATACATAGAAACATATGGAGATAACGAACTGTATTCAAGGTTAAAAATCCATAAAACAAAATAAAATAGGAGCAGAGCAAACACAGACCTCCAAAACATCAGAGGTGGGATCAGGGGCCATGGAGGAGTGAACATCCCCTGCCGGCCAGTCACACCCGCCATGAGCTCCTTGAGTTGATCGAGAGGAAACTGAAAAATCCGTCGTCAAATCAGTGTATACATTAGGAGTTACAGTTAGTATGAAAAACGTCAGTCAGCATTTAGCCCAAGAAAAATTCTATTTGCTGACAAGGTCATTGCATCGACTATAAAACTTACGAAATGGTGACATTAAACGAGAATGCTGATATTCTTGTTTCATCGAATTGTTTACTTGTAAATAATTTACTTCGTTTTGGAATCATTTTAAAAAAGTTAATTAATTTCTTGTCTGTTCTTACCCGTAAGGGACATGATTGATTAAAAATCGAATACCTTGTTAGTCGAAATTTTAGCAAAAAGCAAATGCTTGAATATCTACTGATATACGTAATTTGAAAGAGCTCTTGATTTGAATCATTCTTTTTTTTGTTATTGGCGAATAATTTTTTTTACAGTTATTTCCTATTTGAATCTTTGATCCCCGATTGTAGACCTACCATTCTACTAGTGGTCGGAATGATTTGAACAAATCTGAATCATTGCTACCTGAGAGTTTCTATAAAAATAAAGCTGATCATGATGTTTGATGACATTCTACCTATCACTTCCTACATAACCCGTCTTATGCAATATGAAGGGACATGCTTCGAGTCAATGTTTTAAAACCAAACAGGCTAGTAATAGATTGATTGTATGTTGTTTAATGTCCCTCGGGAGATTTTTTCACTCATAAGAAAACGCCAACACTTGCCGATGGAGAGCTACAAAGTTTTTCCTTTACTCGGTACTTAGAACCATTTAGCAGTGAGGGTTTTTTCTTCGTGCCAGCATCTATTGCGACTCGGGACCTTGGTTGATATGGTCTCGTCCGAAGGACCAGTCTCCACTTCCAACATTCGGATTCGAACCCACGACGTAAGGATCGGCACCTAACTAAACGACTCTAGAGCATTAGTTCTAACCACTGTGTCTTGCGGGCGACTGGATAAGTGATTGTTAAAGATATTCAAGCATTATTTAGAGAACGAGACGGGTTCTGTATCGTAGATACAAATTTGGGGGTGGACGAGTGCGTAGCACGAGTGTCCACGCCCAAATTTGTATCTAACTCATTCTTCAGTACTGAGTTCAGATGTGTGACCAAAGGGCTATTTTTGGGGGACGTACATGTGAACAACCCCAGGCCCTCCCTTAAAATTTCAAAGTATGATACGAATAATTATAATAATGCCATACTTTGGGACAATAGCTATATTTTTGTGCCTAGTTTTACTCTTAAAATACACAAAAACCCAAGAGCTTTAGGGGGCTTCGCCCCCTGGGCCCTTTTCATTCAAAGTATGATTTGACTTGATAATGTCATACTTTGGTACACATCTAACCAATTCCTACAAAAGTCTTACTCTTATACATATTGAAAAAACCAAGAGCTTCAGGTGGCTTTGCTCCCTTAACTTACTTCATTCAAGGTACGGTATGACCAGTATTAATTATGTCATACTTTGGTTCATAATAACCAATACCTGATAACCACTATAATATTGCCTGGTTTTACTCTTAAAATACACGAAACCCCAAGAGCTTCGGGGGGTGGGATGTGTAATCCCTTGGCCTCCACCAGGGCTTCGCCCAGGACCCACTGGGGCCCTTACGGCGGCCCCATACCTCTTGCCTATACAAAGTTATTCCTGTCCCCTCCCCAAATCCTGTATCCGAATATGGTATATAAATGATAAAGTCTATCAGAATCAATTGATTAAGGTACGGTAAGACATAGAAGAAAATAAATAATCTGACCTTGATAATCTTGAAAATGAATAATCTGTCCTCGACAGGCATGAAAATAAAAAATCCGTCTCAAAAAAATTTGCCAGGCCCCCCATCAGGATCAAATGGTCGTCCCCTTACATATCATAGTATATTTTAGATTTTTATTTATTGGTAAATTAAATGATACTGTACTACTTTACAATGTATATGAAATAAATTTCAAAATACAGTTATTTTTCTAGTATTTACATTATTTGAAAAAGGAATGTTTGCTTACACTTCGGAAATTAAGCGACCTGTATTAAGAGACCACCTGTCATATGTGACCCTTTTTTTCTTTCTCCGTTGGAAGGTCTCTTAATAAAGGTTTGACTGTATACCAGTATTTGACTATGGCTAAATACATGTATTTAGTTATAGGGGTAATTATGGGCAGCTAGAAAAATGTTTAATAAAAAAACACTTTTCCTTTTGTAAAATGTTTTGTTTTTAAAAGGATTTTAAAAACTGTTCACAATCGCAACAAATATTTTATTTAAAAATCGTTTGCAAATAGGACCCCCTCAGCTGGTTAAAATTTTGACGTCCATGTGAATTTGCTACACCAAGCCAAATTTCACTTGATTATGACGTGTAAATCGTCTACACCGGGTGTAGTAAGGTGTAGACAAATCAAGCGCGCCCGCACATTGGTTAGAGCGTCTGCTCTAGAATCGCGGAGTAAGGAGTTGATCCTTACGTCGCGAGTTCGAATCCCAATGTTGGACGTGGAGACTGTGTATTAATCGAGGTCCCGTGTCGCAGTAGGTGTTGACGCAAAAAAGATTCCACTCTGCTTAATGGCCCTAAGTGCCAAGTTTAGGTCAAAATTTGTAGCCCTCCATCGGCAAGTGGTGGTGTCTCCATATGAATGAAAAATTCTCGAGAGGGCGTAAAACATCAGTATACAATCAATCAATCAATCTTCATAAGGCATAAAGTACATGGATTGATCCAACAACTTATTACAAGTAATCTATTTTCTGGCTTTGTATAATAATGAAGACAAAATATCCTTTTTAATTGATTTATCAATAAAAACACACTACACTAACACGACGAAAAAACGAATTAATTCGCTTTTATCAATCAGATGCATGAGAATTCTTGTTTATTCTTTTGTTTTGTGTTTCCTTACTCACTATCACTAGAACGTTATATTTACTTCTTTATCACGGGGTTTGGACTTGCCTTAAGAAAAATCAAAATTATCACCTCTGTATCTATAGTATCTTTCTCAGATTCCATCAATATGTTCCCAGAAAGTTTATTGAAAAGCTATTTAAACTGTACATTATATTATATTTTCAGCCACGCAGTATCGTTTTTGAAAGGAGGGCACAGCCAAAAAGAAGAGAAAGTTGCCCAAAGTCGAAAATGACAATATTTTTTCCTATATATTTCTATGCTTAATTTGGATTCCCTATTGTGGCCCCGCCCTACCCCCAGGGGTCATGATTATAAAATTTAAAATGTACACTATCCAAGGATGCATTCAAATAAGTTTATGCTTTTCTGGCCCACTGGTTCTTGAGAAGAAAATTTTTAAAGATTTTCCCTATACTAGTATATTTCTATGCTGAACTTGGATTCCCTATTTTGGACCCGCCCTCCCCCGGGGGTCATGATTTTAACAATTTAAAATCGACACTACCCCAGGATGCTTCCACATAAGTTAAAGCTTTTTTTGGCCCACTGGTTCTTGAGAAGAACATATTTTGAAGCTTTTTCCAATATATTTCTATATAAAATTTGGATTCCCAATTGTGGTGCCGCCCTACTCCCAGGGGTCATGGCTTTTACAATTTAGATTCTACACTATCCCAGGATGCTTCCAAACAAGTTTAATCTTTTGTGACCCCATGGTTCTTGAGAAAAAGATTTTTCCTATATATTTTTATGTAAAACTTGGATTTCTATTGTGGCCCCGCCCTACCCCGGGTGTCCAGAATGCTTCCACATAAGTTTCAGCTTTCCTGGCCCACTGGTTTTAGAGAAACAAATTTTTTAATGACCGAACCCTATTTTTGTCTTTTCTTGATCATCTCCCCTTGGAAGGGGACTTGGTCCTTTATTTTAACAATTTAAACTGCCAATCACTAAAGGATGCTTTGTACCAAGTTTGGTTAAAATTGGCCCAGTGGTTCTTAGGAGGAAGTTGAAAATAAGGAAATGTTACGGACGGACGTGCTACGGACAAAATGTGATCAGAAAAGCTCACTTGAGCCTTTTGCTCATGTGAGCTAAAAACTACATATAGATAAAACATTCAAAAGAAGACTTAACAATTATCAGTATGGCATGGAGAATTCTATTCATAGGTGTTCCTGGAAACCTGAAGATGAGTATACTGTTCTGATTACAAAATTAGACATATAATAATGTTTTAAGAGAATACTCTTAAGTATTTTCAAAAAGGTGCTTCTTGTGCTTTTCTGATTTTTAGGCCGCGTTTTGCATTACTTCCAGGATGAACCTCGAATTGCTTTTGTCAACCTACAAAAGCTCTTGCCAGATATATTTCTTTAATTCATTACGGGCAAAAAATGTTTTTTTGTGTAAGCTTTTCACTGAACTCAATTGAGAAAAGTTTAGCAAGTTAAAGAAAACGCCTCAGCAATATAAATTTGTGTGATTTATATCGAATCAATAAATGTCTACTGTCCATTTGACTTAGTTGATGTTCTTGAGTACTGTGCAGCCAATCCGACACATATTCTCCCAGATCCAGATAACTGTGCCAATTTCTTTGAGTGCAGCAACAGAAACACCGTGATCACTTCCCGGAAAGCTGATATTATAAATTTTCAGACTTTTAGGGGGGAATGTAGATATCCAGATTTGTTTGATACCAACCTCCGACAATGCATTTTATTCACATCTGTAAACTGTCAAGGCCGACCAGAACCCATGGCACCCTGTGAGTTTTTTGTTTTGTTTTGCTACCAAATCACTTTTTGTAGCATAGTGAAATTTGTTCACATATTTGTAGAAAAAAAATAACATTATTCTTTTTAGGTGAATATCATCAAAACCTTCTTCCATCACCTAATTCTACCTTAAAGAAATGCCAAGAGCAACTGCCTTCATGTAAAGGCATGTCTGATGGTCCACATTTTTTTCCAAACAAAATTTGGCGTCAGGATTATATTTTCTGCTACAAGAATAGGACCACCCAAATAACTAAATGTCCAGCTACTCAGTACTTTAATGCCCGACTCAACACTTGCACAATTGACGTTGAACCTGGTGAATATATTTTTTTTTATTATTAAAGAAAATAGTTAAGAGTTAAAAAAAAATTATTTGTCGTGTGTCCGTCTCACCGTCTATCTGTAAATTTGAAATTATAACAATTATGGGATAGAGTTGAGTTACAATACGGATCAAATCTCTAGAAAAAGTATAAAGAAATCGTTAAAAAAATCTTTCTTTTCTGAATAACTCCACTCAGTTCTCTTCCATCAAAAAATAATTATACAGGGTCTTACGACAGTTTAATTTAATTATCTTTAATATATAGACTTGTTCAAGAAAAGCTCCTTTTTCTTATATAAAAGGCTTACGTATCAAGATTAACACTTCCTTTTTACTTGATTTAAATAGGGCTAAAAGGTGCCAAAGACTGATTGAAATAGACTTTATGTTACCTGAGAGAATCATTAAGATAATTTATAAATCATCAGTAATGTACCATTAATACACTCTTTAAATGGAGATATTCTGACCCTTGGACTACTTTAATTAAGGGCTTTCGTCTCCAACGAAGACCTTGTTTTTGTTCGGTTTCTTTTTCTCAATTATTAAGGTCTTTCGTCTCCAACGGAAGACTTTCTTGTTTTCGTTCGGTTTCTTTTTCCCTATTCTTACCGATTTTATGCACGCGATTTCTCGGTAACTACTGAACTAATGTTCATGAAACTTTCAGATGTGATAGGAATTGATCTGAACCTTGTTGGAATTTTTTTTCGTCGCTGTCGTCACTTCCGGCCGTGAGATATGAACAATTTCCTTATTTTGTGACAACTTCTTAGCGAGAACTGCTTAAGCTATGAACTTATTGGAAACGATAGTTTGTGAGCTATAGGTTTGCTTTTCGGGCGTTATTAGTACATCCGGTCGCTACAGAAAGTCAAATTTTTCAACTTTTTTGTTTTTCAACATTTTTCTTTGATATTAATATAGTTAATAGAGACCCTTCTGCAGAAGTCTAACATATGATTTTTTTTAAACTGATCAATCCACACTCTGGATATTTGCGTTTCTAAATCTGAAGCGGGACCAAAATGGCGGCTGTCTCCAATGTTCAGATCGGAGTGTATGGGGTCAGGTGAGCGTTTGGTTGAACGAAACTTATGTACCATAAGGATCAATGAGATGTGAAAATATTGTTGGATTGTCACGTCGCATTTACGTTGCAATTCTGATTCGAATCCGAGGTTTCCTCGAACATCTACTATTATTGCTTTTGTCTGTTTCTCTAAGTAGAATACAACATGAATACAAGTGGAAATACGAGAACTACAACCTTTTGTTTTGCACCAAAAAAAAAAAAATTTCCTAAAAGGTTAAATGTAAAAGCTTTTCAAAGAACATTGCCTATCTAGCAATCAGTATATTTAGTACGTATTACGTGGCTATAGTTTGTTTTCTTCATACTGCAAATTATTGAACATAAATGGTATCTGATTCCTTGATCGTCGTCACCATTGCAGTCTTTTCATGAATGTGTAACTAATCGAGAAAGTCCATTTTGGGGATAAAAAGAAAATTAAAATATGAATAAAAAAAAGAATAACTGGTGATGTTTGGCGCGAAATTACGAATAGTGACTCGCGTTTAATAAATCTAAGACAGATGGACTGTCGTATAAGTATACATACGTGCAGAAAAAAGATTAAATCGACATATCTTTGTAAGGAATTACATTGAGGAAAAGTTGAATGCGAAAATTGTTTACAGACAGACAGACAGACAGACGGACGGACGACGGACGCATTACTATCGCATAAGCTCTTCTGGTCTCTGACAAGTAGAGCTAAAAACGAAGTGAAAGAGACGTGTGGTTGTCGTCAGCGAGAAGGATTTAAAAAATAAAAACGCGAAAAAAATGGACTTGAATGATTTTGTACGAGGAGGGTGGATGTTTTCCGTTATTGCGAATTTTCCGTTTCGTTTTGATCGAAATTACGTGTAGAGGATGTTTTCTCTTATTTCGAATTTTCCTTTTAGTTAAGATCGAAATTACGTGTAGATTCTGTGTGAATTAAGTTTTTAAAAAGTGACCGAATTATTTTAACATTTTACATGTTATATTTAGAGAACGAGTTTCCTACTGTATCGGAGATACAGGGCGGGGCTTGAGGCGAGAGCGATAGCTCGAGCCGGGCCCCGCTCTGTATCTCAGGGTACAGTAGGAAACGAGTATTTTAAATGATTTATGACATGACCTTTCTAATGACCTCACTAATTTACATGCGTATCTGGGTACATATCTCTCAACCAATCAGATGATTTTGCAGAAAATTGATTTTGTATCCCATTTTAAGCATTCGCAACTGAAATGCCGAGAGGGGTGGACGTGCAGGTATTTATCATTTTAGATTTGATTGCGTAGGGTTTTTTCTCTATTCAGCTGTTGCCGACATTTTTTTTTACATTTAAGCTACGATTTAATGGAAAACTTTTTAATATATAAGAATCATGTGGGAATGTTTTTGAAACAAAAATAATTCGTATTCTGAGGGAAATGTCCGACAATGTCCTCCACCTGTCGTAATATAATAGAATTGAAATAAACAGATGAAAGGAAAGCGGGTGGGGAGGGAGTATTTTACCTTCATGTTTTTAATAAAATGTAGAGTAACCAAAGGGGATACCAGTACTCACTGGTGCCCCTACTCAACCCTCCTGTAAGTTTTTTTTCCTTTTCGCTTTCGTAAATGATTTTTGCTAAACTTGTATACATACGCTTATTAATTTATTAACAAGAAACGATAGCACCACATAATGTCTTGGTTGGTTTTAAATCTACCCCCCCCCCGAAATATACGAGTGTCCACTTATTTTTTTCGGGGGGGGGGGGGCAAAGTAATCATTTATGAACTGTCCCACTCCTTCCTTTCTAAAATTGTTGAATCCGACACTAATAACTACGTTGTAAAATTTTATTCTTAATTCACCTCAAATTTGGAGTAAATACTAACAGTGCTTTCATGGGAATTGAACGATTCTTGTGTCTGTATAAAGATACAGCTTTCCGTCATCGTTAAAAATAAACCGTACTGTATCGTTGATATTTTGCAGATACTGTACAGTTTCTGCTCATTAGCATAAGAAACTCCCACAAAAAGTGTTCTGTATCGCAGTTAGAGTATGCTTGACTTCAAAGGAAAACTCGCCTGGTCATGTCACAATCTCAGGAAAATACCGGGTATTTCTCCAAAATTTATAATAGAAAAACATCAGCATTTACTATTTGTTTGCTTTAGCTACATTGAATCAGATTTATTTTTAAACCGTGGTGTATTTTAAACACATAATAGTTGGCAACTACAATACTGTATACAGGGCTGATACAGAACGGAAAGTAGCTCCGCCCACCACTGTCCCGTTCTGTATTGCTAATGCAGAACAGTAAACTTTAAAGAAAATCACCGTTATCATGTCACAGTTACATATGTGTAATATTTCTTCCTGGATACCAGGAAGTGAGTTTGCAGATTTACCAAAATTAGATACAAGACTGACGAGAAGAGAACTAAATTCCAAACCTCATTCATCTGCATCTATACTAGTATTATTTAGAGAACTCGACAGGTTCTGTATCGTAGATACAAATTTGGGGGTGGAGACGAGTGCGTAGCACGAGTCTCCACCCCACAATATGTATCTACGATACAGAACCTGTCGAGTTCTCTAAATGATTTGTGACACGATCAATCAAAAATAGCTCCGCCCACTTTATAACTTTGCAGCATCCAAAACTTCCGCCAGAATTCTGTAGACGATCGAGGCCCCGGCGAGGAGAACGCATTTGCAGTATATATATTTCCACGGAAAACGTAAAATTCGGTCAGATTTGTTTTGACAATTTAACGGGGAAGACGTAATCGAGTGATAAGTCAGACTTAATGGATAGGTTGGAGGATTTAACCGTCATTGTCAGTGATTGTTGTTATCTAGTGTAGATGGAGATTAATGGATCATAAAATATTTCAGGGGTCTTAAAATCCGGTTTAACTAGATTTACAAAAACAGGATTTGCAGAAAATTCTTCGATGGACTTTGATGTCACGGATTTTTATTTTCTAATTGAATTGCGACATTTAAAACGAAGTGAAAGAGACGTGTGGCTGTCGTCAGGGAGAATGATTTTTTAGAAATAAAAACGTGGAAAAATGGACTTGAATGATTTTGCACGAGGAGAGTGGATGTTTACCGTTATTGCGAATTTTCCGTTTCGTTTTGATCGAAATTACGTATAGAGGATGTTATCCGTTATTGCGAATTTCCCTTAAAATTTAAAGTTTGAATGGAAATTACGTGTTGATTCTGTGTGGAATAAGTTTTTAAAAAGTTATTGAGAAAGTTTGACATTTTACATTCTCAGAAAAATATACCGGGTATTTCTCCAAATTTTATAATAGGAAAACTTCAGCATTTACTATTTGTACGTGCTTTTGCTAAATTGAATCAGATTTATTTTTAGACTGTGCCGTATTTTAGATACAGAATAGTTGGCTAATACAAGACAGTATACAGGGCTAATACAGAACGGAAAGTAGCTCCGCCCACCGTAGTCCCGTTCTGTATTACTAATACAGAACAGTAAACTTCAAAGAAAAACACCGCTATCGTGTCACAATAATCATTATTATTCATTCATTAAAAATGATAAAATTGTTGGATCTTTCTATAAGGTTGAGTAATTAACTATCACCAACGATAAACCCCCTTTTCTTTACAAGATGCATGGGCATCGGAACCGCCCCCTTTTTTTGTCTCATATAGGCATTGAACATAAGGGCGTATCTTTAGCCCCCCATCCACCCACTTTCAACAGACACGTTACAGTGTAGGTTAAAAAAGGGTAAATAAATGTAGATTGGGGGGATACTGAATGAGAAGTGGGCATTTTCCTTTTATTCTGCTTGTCAAGTTTTTTTTTAGTAGGTTTGAGTTTTTTTTCTTCCACTTAACCCCCCCCCCTCCAACTTTCAATATGCTTCAGTCCCAATGAGATGGATTTCCTCGTCATACCCTTTCTGCACAAATATAGGTTTTTTATTAGAGAGAGAGAGAGAAAAGGGGCATCATACACCTGTCACATAGCTTCATCTGTGTTGTTCCTCTGTATCTACATCGTATGGATTTATGCTCTCATTTGCATCATCGTCACCAAATATTTCTCACAGTAATTATTTTTACAGTACTTTCACTTTCCTATACTTTTATTGAGGATAATAGACTTATAAACTATGTAAGAAAATAATTTGAGAGATATTGCAACTTTAATTCCTCAAAAACTGACCATGCATATACCTTTATTGTAACATGAATATTTTTTAACTTTGGCACAATTTCTTCAAAGGGGTTGCCTGCGTGGGGCGGGCGCTTGATTTGTCTCAACCTTACACCCGGTGTACACTTTTTCATAATAAAATGCAAAAATGGACGCTTTAAGGTCTTCCATCCCTAATGAACGATACTGAGAAATCAGTAAAGCCTAATATTTTCTTAAAGAGTATCATTCTAGCCATTAATTGAATAATTTTTACAGTTTACATTTTCAGTTACAACAATTTTTGTTAAATCGACAAAATTTTCAAAATTTGTGTTTTCCCAATTTTTTTTCCGTTTTTAAGTTTCTTGAAATAATCATATCATTCATTCATTAGTCTTTACACATGTAAGTGTAAGCATGGGGAAAAAACAATTATTATTGCTCAAAATCATTAAAATGTGCATGTTACTATGGTTACCACAACAACTATATACATTTCGAACATAACATACATGTATTTTCCAATAATTTGTCAGCATTCCTTTGTATTATCAACACAGAATTAGGCACATATTAATATAAACACCTAATAAAAAACCATTTATCTATCTATACATTATACAATGTATACAAAGCACTAAAAATAACTAACGACAGGAATAAAAAATTGTCAAATATACTTTCACTGAATTCTTATTAGCCAGTAACAAAAATGTATACAATTTATACAAATATACAATCTATGTACAAGAGCCAGTGAGGTAAAAGAAATACATGCATCAAATACATTGACAGATAATGCATATACATGTATTCACAGCATTTAATTGAAGATTAATTCTTTACAAAATAATCTACCAATTTAGGTAAAACACTCTCAAGAGTTCTCTGTACATTTGTCACTCGTGGTTGTCCCTCCGAGTTTGGTGCTATGAACGTGTTCCAAAGTCCATCTTCTCCATCCCGCTCAAAGATATTTTTAAGATGGGCAAGCTGTAATTAAAATGTTAACATGATTAAGCTACAATAAATTAAATTTAAAGCTTTCAGTACTTTTAAAATTTTTAATGTACCTGATTCTTATAATGACGAATATTTTTTACATTTACATGCCAAATCATTGATTATAGATAAATATTTGATATTGTCTTGTGGCTTTACGTATTTCTATGAACCTGATTGACGGAGATGCATCTGGGAGTGGACAAACACCAAGATCTTCAACAACTGGACCCATAGTGGCTAACGCTTCTTCCGACTCGTCTTTCGCAATTTCTCTTAAAAAAAAATCTAATTATACAGAGGAGAAAATAAGATATCCGTAAAATTGTGTACGAAATATGTTTATTTTTGTGATACATTATACTACATAAAATATCCTTACTGCATTTCCATTTTGAATGCTTCCAATGCTGCATTATTTGTTGATTTTCTGGCCACCTCCTCTATCACTTCACCAACACGCCTCTCCATACATGTACTTTTCAGATTTTTGGAACTTATTGTTGGTATATTTAATGTTGACAAAATATTGTTGACTTTGTCTGGGCCCCCTGTGCTGTCTATCATAGCTGTGAAAGTCATGTACATGTATATATAGAAACCGGATATACAAAATTAGTATGCATAACTGGGCAACATAAGTGTGTGTGTCACTCTGTGTTTGCGTTTTTTATCATATTTATAAAAACGGTAAAAATTAAATGAGATCCCTTACCTGTACCTAGCTTTGTATTCAGAGAAAAACGAAGCATTCCAGTTTTTGTCACCCGGTATGTTTTCCCGTATGGTACCTTGTTTACGTGTCGACAATCCACATTTGAACACAACGCATACAGGTATCCGCCTAGACCTTTCTTCAGTTCTCCAACTATTGTGTCATATGTTAACGGGACAGGACCTAGTAAACAGTTTCTACAATACAAAAGTCCAGATAGAAGACAGTCTAATTTAATGATCCGCCGACCTTTCTTCCGACTGTCCTTACTTGCGTTTACAGGGATCTTTGGTGGAGACTCATCTCCCGTATTATGTATATGTCCAATCGAATAATTGCGGTCAATTTTTACTTTTGACCTTTTCTTTCGTTAAAAATGACCTTGTTTTTGCAAATCTACCCCGGCCATCCCGGTCTTGCAATTTTGTTCTTACCATTATCATACGGGCATTTGAAGGGGGTTTCCGAAATCCGAAGTAACACGAGGTTATACGCAATTTGCCGATGTCATTACGGGTGGAAGACCTTAAGTGTATATCATCTTCATCCTGTGCAGGGCATGTTTAGGGAATTGCACCAATTATATTCTTCCTCACTTTGTTCGTCCGAATATAAATCAATTATATTCTAAGCATGAAATAATAAGATGAAAACTTGTATGTTAGGAATGGTACTCGCTATAACCTCGATTCAAAGGGTAAATACATTATGTTAATTCAATTTTATTTCTTTATTATTTATAATATAATTCTTATCGATTTATATTCCAAAATTTTTTGATATGACACACAGATCTTCAACTTTGTCTTTTATGTATCCGTCCATGGCAATATCGGAGCGCCATCTCCCATGTTCTTTAATTAATCTGCCCGGTAAATTATTGTTCGCTGCAGCTGTCGCCCCACCACTAAGTAAACTGTGAAGACAAAATTCCTTCCTGTTTAATCCAATCAAAAGTATTTTTTACAACTAGTTTGTACACTTTCTTAGATCTAAAATAACACTGATATAAAAATATATTGTTCGAAACTGAAATTCAAATCCGCAAGCTTTATGTAATTCAGTAACCAAGTAACTGGACATGTCGAATGACCTGTTTTTGAAATTATAATATTATTTTCACGCCTATAAACGTCGGTCTTAGAGCTCTTGATGTTCACAATCACATAACTGTCATGAGATTTCAAGTTGCACATTTTCAGGTTCGCCAGTTCACTATAGCGTAAAAATCCTGCAAATGCTAACAATATCATTGTACATAACCTTACGTTTGGTAAATGTGTACGATCGTTTCCGAACTTTTGGAAAATTTTCTGTAGATGTACGGCAGTGGTTGGTTTCTTTTTAACGGTAGGTCTTCCAAGACTCCTTCTGGCTCCTTCCAACATCATTTGGAATAATTTGTCATCACATGGGTTTTTTAACAAGCTTAAATCGTGACACCACTTAATGCTATAAAAATGAGCACACAAAACTGAATATGACACTGATTGTTGCACTAATCCAATTAAATACACAGCCACTGATGGAATAGTTGCGGGTAGATATTTACAATGATTTTCGATGCACCACTCTTTGAATTTCTTGAAATATGTGTCGTATTTTTTTTTGGTCGATGTTGATTTGATGCTCTTGATGATTTGTAGAATATCTTCATCGTATCCAGAAGATTTTTTATCTCTATATCGTCTCTGCGCTTCCAAAACCTCGTAAGTCAATAATTGATAATTTTCAGTAGAGGCAAAAAACTGTTTTATTTGTTTCCTTTTATTGACATATCAAAATTGCTTTCACATTTATGATTAATAGCCATTGTTTTGTAGATGACGATTTGCAATCTAATCTACTGTGCATAGTACAGATCATAGCGGACTTACGATGATTTGTCTCTATTTTTGTAATTTTTCTGTTACTTACAACGTTTTGTCACATATCGTTTTGACATTTTAATAATTTTTTTTTTGCCCCATAATTGATAAATAACGGTTTCAATTATACAAAGTAGAGATGAGATCACCCTTAGTTGTTCATGTTCTCCTTTTTCATCCCGTTCATGTATTGAAAACCTTTATGATCTATAGGATTTGCCGTGTAAAATTCATTCCGAACATGAAATAATGATAACATGCTATGTGTTTGCAAAAATTTACTTCTAATGTAACAATGTAGAAAAAGTAAACAGTAAAGCTTTACTGTAGTGAAAAATAAAATCATAATTAACAAAAAAAAATTGAATTCACAAAGTCCAGGTAAGAACAACATTCTCATTAAAGTGTGGCCAACTGTCAGTTCGACATTCTCATTGGTGTGGCAAGTTGTCATAAAAGGGTGATAGTCGAGGGGTATCACTCTTTAGCTCCTGTAGATGCCCATATTTTGCTTCTTTGATCTTGATTCGTCGCTGGTACAAATTTCCAACATCATCTGCGGGTGACCGAATTCTAGCCCGTCTTGGAAATTCCATAAATTCATCCCCGTCATGATGCAACTTGTATCCTATTGTACCATTAGGTAGGTATCTCAACACCCTGAGATCGGTAACGGTAGGTTCGCCAGCTTTGCTTCCTGGTCGAATCGACTGGTAGTAATTCAAGGTGGTGAAATCTTTGAAAAAGTCATGCGTCAAATACTTCACGGTATATGGCTGAGATGGCCTACATGCTTTCATGATGTCGACATAATTTTGTGGAACCTAGATTGGTTTGTTGCGAAGTTTCCTCTCAATTACACTATGAACACTGTCTACCTCCATCTGCGTGTGACCTTTCTCCAAAATTTTCTGAACAATTCGAATGTTCTTATCATGTGATATTTTTAATAAGGCGTTAGCTAACACGACATTCCTATTTTGATAAGTGCATCCATCACTGTACATGATGACTTCTTCGATTCTTTCCTCAAGATTATCTACATAATCAGCGACAACATGAGGCAAATGCATTTGCTGATAAATCGCCCTCCGCTTCAAGTCAAAAGTAGCACGTCACTTCTTTCGTACACAAATCAAATACTGTGAAATTGTGACAACCCAGTTTACTTTTGTAATACATAGAGCTTGCTTTCAACATTGGGGAAAGTAGCAGGGCCTGCAAATCAAAAACAATTACTTTCAGGTTGTCTTCATTGAGTGTCCTTTCTTTATCAATTTCTTTTGCTGTGCGTGCTGCTGTCTTCATCTCTAAATGTTTCGCGTAGATCTCTTCTGATATATTTTTTGTCTCAAAGCCACAACATGTATCACACTGATCTTTCTTAGGACTGAATAAAGAGAGGTTCTGGCTTTCAAATACTTCTATAAACGTTTCCCTTGACAGGAATTGTTGGTTACATTGTTTGGACTTTTCAATGTATTCATTGTAGAGTTCACAGAAGGAATTAAAGGTTGGTTCCAAATAGTGTTTCGAGGTAGATGATCTGCAATAATGTGATAGCATCTTTGGTAGTTGTTTCAAAAAGTCATTAGCAAAAGTAACCTTTTCTGGGGCTCGACTTTGTATCTGTCTTTGGGTGGGTGGCTTTGGAATTCCCCTATCTGCATTATCGATCCAGGAATAAACGGTCTTTTCACCAATGCCTAAGGTAAGCAGAAACATGGCCTTGCAAGCTGGAACCCTTTCATGGTTTCGTTTGAGATGATAAACTAGAGAACTAGAACGCCTGCTTATATCTTTGTCTTGCTTCCTCTGTTTACAACCTTTCACATCCACCAACGTTGAGATGTAAACTTTTTTCTGATCCCAGTCCATATTGTTCCAGAATTGATTGAAAATGCTTCTTCTATCTTTCTCGCCTATCGAAGAACAGTTCTGACACTTTTTTGAGCACTTTCTTTCTTTCATCACTCTTTCTGGTCTCTCTACTGTAAATTTATAGTGACCGGAAATTTTCGTCATCCCTTTATAGCCTTTGCAAAGCTTGCATTCTTAATGCTTTTTGCTTATTTATCTCCCAGTCTGTTGGGTTTCTGTTTCTATCTTTCTTAGGTTCCTGTGCGGTTCCCATGTCATTGGCCATCTCTGAATGAATTTCTTGTCTATCATCAAGAGTTTCAGGATCTGATTGTTCATATTCCGACTCGTTGTTTTGGTCTACTTGCAGTTGTTCAGGAGGTACATTTTCTGATTGACTCTGCACCCCAAGAATCCCTTCTCTTTCAAATGGAATCTGCTCGTCGTTAATGGGTTCATTGGAAATGTTACAAGGAGCCCCTTGGTTTTTATCAGCTCTCACAATTTCCTCACCAATATTATTGACTTTTGCATTTGTATCATTGACTGATTTATTCGTGAAATTACTAGAAACAGTTTTATTTTTCTTGATCTGTTTGATTTTTATCCTTTTTCTTCTCTTTCTTTTACGCGTACTGCTACAATCTGATTCGCTGTCTGAGCTGCTATGTAACATTTCTTTTCTTTTCGGCTTCCAAACTGGATCATGAGAACTATCATACAGCATTTCATCATCAGACTCATTGTGAAGATCGTTTTCATATTGAATGTTATCGTTTTCATCACATTGAATCTTTTTCATTCTCGTCTACTGATTCTGTAACAACCGATCCCTGGATTTGAAAATTTCTAAATTCGTTTGTATGACTAATTTCCTTGTTTTTATTTAAAGATATTTGCAAAAGAAGCTGTCCACGAGATAGAGGCAAATTAACAGCCATTCTTGCAGTTAGGATGAAATTTGAATTCAAGTTTTTTTGTAAGCGCTACCTTGTCTTTCAATGATTATTGCTCTTGGTGTTGTTTCTGGAAACCACGAATTATAAATATTTTCTATAAATTGAAATTGCTGGCCTCTTCTCGAGTAATCTCCACGTTCTCTACCTTGTAAAAGTGATACAAACGGTTGAATTGGATGTACTCTTGTGTTGACATCTGTGTAAGTTCTTCCCCATTTACAAGGTTGTTGCATTTTCAGAATCCCCAATCATAAACCAACCACAATAATCACAAATATATATGTCTTTAAAATCTGATTCCTTGACGTTTTTAGGAAGATTTGTTGTACAATTCAAATGAAATCTCTTATTACATATACACCGCACCCATTTTTCTCCATTTACATCAATAAGTATTACATGTTCCTTTGTAATCATTTGCAAATCAAGGCAACCAGAGTTCACTGCAACGCGATGACACTCAAAACAAGTCCACTCAGGCCATTCTTCTTCAGAATCCGACATCTAAAAATCATTATTTAGATTTTAAAAATAACAAAAGTGAAAATACGAGCATATTGTTTGATTTGTTTTATACTAACAGAAAAAAATATTTGGCACCTTCAAATGTAAAATACAACTCGCATTTTTATTATTTTAATAGGATATATACCAAAACCTTATAATAACATACTTATCTAATTTGAAAATGACTGTCAACTTAATCAAAGGTTCTTTCAAAATGTCGTATGTCACGTATTATTCATTCAAGTTAAAATTACAAAACCTCGTATCTTCAGAAAAAAAGTTTGAATGAAGTATTTATTGATTTCAACAAGCATTAAAAATATAAACGATGATATCAAAATGAGATAGATTTATTTCCTAAACTTTGCGAAGTCAAAAACAGGGGAAAAATCGTTTATTCACTGCTGATCAGACGATATCTTTTCTCTTTTACACTGTTAAATTGAATTCAGCGTGTACACGTAGTAAAGAAGCATATTCATGGCATGTTAATTTATTAATTGAGCAAAATATTTAATAAAAGTGACAATTTACCTGTGTTTTCAGTCATCTGCAACTTCAGTGTTTTTTCTCTTTTGACATACGATATTTTGGAATAAGCTGAGACAACCAATAGATTTACGAGGTTTTGTCACATGTATAATTTCATGACTTCTGATTGGCGTAGAGTTACGATATTTTGAGTGTATATGGAAGCTGGGGTATCAATTCTAAAATAGGGAAAAAAAATCGCGCATATTTTGACTTACGAGGTTTTGGAAGCGCAGCGACGATATGTGAATCGTTGTATCGTGTCCCATGAAACATCACCTGAAATTTTGATTTAAATAAATCTTTCAATTTCATTTCTATTTTCTTCATTATTTATACTCTGTATATTTCTGACCTCGTTATCCTTTTTTTTTCAATTACTACATGTATACCGCATAAATATATGTCCACTTCACAGATTTATAATAATGAATGATTCAAGGTCTTAAGTAGATCTTAATTATAGTTTCAAATCTCATAGACATTTAATTACTGAAACATTTGAATGAAACTGCTGCTGCTTCAAACCAGGAACTCTCCATCAGCTACAATCTTTAACTATTAAATCATACTGGAACAACTTGGTATTCATGTCATTACCGAACCGTTCACACGCCAATCGTATACATCTACATATAAACTGCAACGCCACACCATATTGTCAACTGTCATCTACTGGAACTACATGTACTGGATCCACTCTACATACACTAATCGCATTTATTGATTTTTCACATTATTCATGAACAATCTATTCTTAAAATCAAACATTTGAAATAAATGGCGACTTCGTAAACACACTTGCTTTATCTGAACCGCCCTTGAAAAAATTTGTCGGTCGATTAAACTCTATGACATCTTTGACAAAATCATAAAACTTTTGTTCTGTGTAATTCCACAACAAAGGCCAGGGGCCCGTTATACAAAAGGTCGTAAATCGCAAATCGTAAGTCTTAAATTTTCCGATCTTACGACAAATCGTAGGACCGTTTTACGAAACGTGTCGTAATCGCAAGTCGTAATTCCTAAATCGTAACTTTCATCGCAAGTCGTAAAGGAACTCTCTATTGCGTAAAGGTAAAAAAATATCGTAGATACCGCGCGAACTAAGGCGCGATGACACGCAGACAATTTTTATCCAAAAAAAAGTAGATTTCTGCCCTTGTTTATTGCATAGTAGATCCAATTCATGAAATAAAAGGAAAACTTTTGCTATTTTTGACGACAGAGAATAAAAAACAAACTCAAGTCTGTGACCGTTTTAAACATATTTTCATGCCTATATATAATATTTATTTATTTATTTAATTTGACAAAAAAA
>PRKT01000300.1:498262-513317 GCA_003671525.1 Saccostrea glomerata | reverse complement strand
ATATATATATATATATATATATATATATATATATATATATATATATATATATATATGTATTGTATGATTGATGCTTAACTTCATCAATAAGTGAAATTGTATCAAATACATCGGCTTATAGTTTGACTATTAATCAAACCAAGATTGAAAAAAGGCAAGAATACATCCCAAAATATGCACTTCCTCATTCGTATAATATATACCTCCCCCAATTCCAAGTTCTTCAGAATGTCATACAGATCACTCATCATGAGTAATGATTAAACATATCAGAAATACAGATCATTTGTGTTTGTTTAAATACTTCTTGGAAAATATTTTAAATTGTAAGCCTGAGGTGTACAATTATTTGATCTATTGAATATTTACACATGAATGTTCATTGATTAAAAAAATAACCAATCCCTTTGAGAGGCATGCGCACAAGAATGGAAATTTTGCCATCTATATTTAGAGAACATGATTGTCTTCAACATGTCGGAAGGGCGTGAATGTATACTCTGTGTATTTTGTAAAAGAATTTGGATACTGTAGATCACTTAATTTTCGCGACACCTTATTTTCGCGAGATAGTCATTGACTCTTTCTAAGCGAGACAAAATTTTCACGAATTGTGGTCATTGCTGTATATAATCTTATGGAATTTTATTATACGCGAGAATGAAATTTTCGCGAGCATACCCTCTCGCGTAATTACGCGAAAATAAAGTTCTCGCGAATAAAAAGTGATTTACAGTACTTTATTCTCTTTGTTTTTATGCTTATTTCTTCTTCGGATCCATCAAACTTTTACTGTCTCCAAAAATGTCCCTTTTGTAGGGTTCGATGTGAGGCTTTCACTGCAGTTTGATTGCACGTGTACGTTACAAGTACTTGTCAATTTGAAAACATTTATTTAATCATTCGGTCATGTTTTTATTGATTCTTTTTATTTTCATTATTTTTATTTATTTCTGATTTAAAATTAGTGTTAAATATTTTGTATGGAGAATCCCATAAATAGTACAGGTTTGATATACCAATCGATGTAAACACTAGGCGTTTTAGGTCATTGTGCACAAGTCCGTGACGATGACCAAATATCTGATATATGGAATTGGAGCATAAGTAGCGAAGAGAAATAGTACCGACACCGTATCGCATTTACTACGTATAACGCTTTATAATCTTGCGCGATGGCTTTAAGGACTCAAGGTGGATGTGTCCGGTCAACAGGGGATGTTTACTCCTTCTGGGAACCTGATCCTACCTCTAGAATTTCCGCGTTTTATGATTCCTTAACAGTGTGTTGAATACATATTATATACATGTATACATTTTTAAGATCGATATCAGTTTGTTATCTTCATTTTTTTTTGTAAAACGCGTTGATCATCTACTGAGTATTGTTGCCCATCACTACTTACGTGTTTCACGATTTGAAGAAACCCCATCTTCACTAGCCAAGGGTTTCTGATACGCTACTCTCCTCGTAGCGTATCAGAAACCCTTGGCTAGCTAAGATGAAGAAACCCATAAATGAAATTATGTTTGTCATCATTTTTTTATCCATGATTAATCAAAAAATTTGGAATTTTAATTTATCTGTATAATTTTTTTTGAATAGTTGATGTTCCAGATTTCTGTGCTGTGCATCCTTTAGACATTGTGCCTGCCTTGGACAATTGTGCTCGCTATTTAAACTGCAGTGCTGTGAATGCAGCCCCCCCATCACTAATCAAAGCGAGAAACTTAGCGACTTCTGTAGTAGTTGATCAAATGGAATGTTCCTATCCTGCATTGTTTGATGTGTCATCAGGAGACTGTAGAAATTTTACATCTGTCACATGTGATAGAAGACCAGAGCCACAGGCACCTTGTAAAGAACTATACTCAAATTATCCGTTTATGTAAATTACTTGAATTTGATTCATCGAGTAACATTGTTCAAGAAAAACGAATTCAAAACCCTCTGAATGATAAAACCATGACCACTAGCGGTATAGAAGTTAACAACTGTCAACATCAATTGACGACAAGTTATTTTTAATAGTAATGAATTAAAACATTCAATTTTATATAGAAATACTGCATTTATTTGAAGGAAGCATTCAAAATTGCACACTTTGCAGAACATTGTCACTTCGACTGTGCCTAAATTGATAAAAGTTACCTTTGAGTGAAAAATTCCAGTAAAACCTATAGCTACCTGTACGAAGTGCATACTTAATACCAGATAACTTTTTTTTTAAATTTTATAACATTTTGCTTTTAATATATTGGAAATGATATGTCCAATATTTTCAACCATTTTAAACTATTTCTTTCAAATTACTTAATTTATATATTTAATTTATTATATACTGAACTATTAGTACACTTTAACTCAATTTAGTAATCTAATAGAAAGTTGAATTAATTACTTCAAGGTTTTAGATTAAAGACCTTAAGCTTAACCTAAATATATTCTAGTTTTTAAGCGTCTGCGTGTGCTTTGGTTTTTGACAGCCCATGTCGAAAAAAAAAAACCCCAGAATCAGCATTACTTAATAGAATATTCTTATTAAGAGTTTCTGCCAGTATTTCTAAATATTTGTATATGTGATATTTTAAATAATTTCCAATGTAACCCATAGCTACTTGCAATGCATATTTAGAACCAGATATCAACATTCTGTTTTTAGGTCACTTCAGGTGACATTGCTATTCGTTTTCATCCGTCGTCATGCGTTGTGCATCGTGCGTTAACATTTGAACATTTTCAGCTTCTTCCCTGCAACCACTCAACCAAATTTAGTATAAAGCATCTATGGGTAAAGTGGAACACATATTGTGAATTTCATGGCCCCTGCTCTCCCGCCCCCCCCCCCCCCGCCCCCCCCCCCCGGGGGGGGGGGGCAAAACCACTCAAATTTATGCAACCCTTAAAAATCTTCTTTATTCTTAGACATTAAACAGTCAAATTGTTTGTAATCAGCATTAAGTCCTTTACCATAATTGTGAAATTCATGGCCCTGAGATCGGGGGTTTTAGCGCTAGAGCGGGGCTAAAAAGATTATAGAGTGAAAATCCTTTTCTTTGCTCTTGGGCATTTAATACACTTCACTAGTAGATAGTTATGTTGAAAAAGGCTGCCTCTACCGAAATTGTGAATTTCATGGCCCCAAGAACAGGGGTTTTTAGGTGTTAGGGCGGGGCTCTATTGATTATATAATGAATATGCATTATTTCTTTAAAAATCCTTTTCTTTGCTCTTGGGCATTAAATACACTTAACAAGTAGATAGTTATGTTGAAAAATGCTGCCTCTTCCAAAATTGTGAATTTCATGGCCCCAGGGTCTCATGCATGAAACCTTTTACTTGCCCCTGGGTATTATGCCAATGTTCTAAGTACATATTAATGATGATGAAAGGCGCCTCTTCCAAAATGGTTAATTTCAGGGCCCCTGGGTCAGGGTACTTGGGGTGGGGGTTACATAGTCTGAAAATAAAATAATGCTTTTAAATCTGCTTTTCGGTATTAACCAACCATTAATGATGAAAAAAAAATTATGATAAAATTTCCAGAATTTTGAAATATGTGCCCCATGGCCAGTGGTTCCTGTGCGATGGGGTGCACAACAGGATATAAAGTTCAAATGTATTTTTTCTTTGTTACTCTGATCTACCTCTGGGTATTAAGAAACCAAAGTAAGCAAGCTAAGTGTAAAGTTATGATAAGCAATAGTGTCTCTTTCAAAATTTTTAATTTGATGGCCTTTGATATAAAACATGAACCGATTCAATTGTTGGAAGGTTGTTACATGATTCTCAGGTGACCTCTACAACGCCCTTGGGCCTCTTGTATAACATTTTGCGTTTGTTTACGAATCATGCAATCCTGATCAATACAGATTGCACAATAAGTGACTTTTTTTTTCTACGACAAGGGAAGTTTAATTTAGCAAAGAGAAACAAAACTGTTTTCCCTGTTTACGACTTTTTGGGACAACCCTCATATTATATAATTATAATCTTTCCTTTTATTATTGACATATTGACAGGTGATCTTTCCACCTATTAGTGACATATTGTCAGGCAATCTTCTCCTCTTATTAGTGAATTGTAGACAGATGATCTTTCCTCCTATTATTGACATATTAACAGATGATTTTTCCTCCTTTAAGTGCCATATTAACAGGGATCTGTAAATTTAGATTGCTCCCAGTTTATTATTTATAGGATTTAAAAGATTGCACTGTTCGTTATCTTCAGTTTTTGCATGTTTGTCTTTTCAG
The DNA here is from genome assembly GCA_003671525.1 of Saccostrea glomerata. Taxonomy (NCBI): domain Eukaryota; kingdom Metazoa; phylum Mollusca; class Bivalvia; order Ostreida; family Ostreidae; genus Saccostrea; species Saccostrea glomerata. The sequence continues at coordinate 509,060 of PRKT01000300.1, read as the reverse complement.
GTGAATATCTTCAAAATATATGTGAATCATCAGATTTGAATTGCTTGCCATGCCCTCAGAGACTGCCTACTTGTGTTGGAAAGGCAAATGGTCCAAAACCGTTCCCAAATAAGCTTTGGAGCCCAGATTTCATTTTGTGTTATCACAATAGAACCTTGAAAATAGAGAAATGCTCAAAGGGTTATTTTCATCCTATTGCAAACATTTGCATGGAAATAGTAGATCCAGGTAAAATAAAACATAGATTAGACAATTTTTACTGCAGGTAAATTAAAGCGCTACAAAATAAGACTTAAAACTCATACCCTACAGAAGATCCGTAGAGGATGGGCAAAAATATAGCAAAAGGTAGGCAATATTAACAGTTTTCTTACCAGCCAGCACTAGAAGTAATTTTAGTGCAATTTTATAACAAGCAAATATACGATTGCATTTAACAAACAATTTTCAAAAGTATGAACTCTTTCTATGGTTCCCAGACTCAGGGTTTATTACATTTTATGTATGATTGACTATTTCTAAATTTTTAGAGCTCTATTCCCAAATAACTTTACTAGACTAAAAATACTAGACTAAAAAGTTTCATCTAGGAATACACACGTAAGTTAAGAGTGAAACTTTCTTTCCTTGAGCCGTATGACTGAACCAGAAGTCTCTGTCGAGACTGTAGCTCTACTGGTTTATACTTAAAACAAAGGAAGAAAAAAGTAGCAGTTGGGACTTGAAACTTTAAAACAGCAATAAATAGAAAAATGATCCTTGCCACTCATCAAAATAAAAACCGATGCAAACAATTATGTATCTTAGAATAGTCTACTTGTGTTCCAAGTTATATAGAAATCGGACCAAAACTGTAGGAGGAGTAGCATTTTGAAAGAATTTCGCAGAAATTTATATTTTTAGTTACCATGGCAACACCGTTCATCGAAATTAAAACCCGATGCAGAGAATTATGTATCTTAGTATAATCTACTTGTGTGCCAAGTTATATTGAAATCGGACTTAAACTGTAGGAGGAGTAGCATTTTGAAAAAATGTTTACACACAGACGACGGACGCATTACTATCGCATATGCTCATCTGGTCTCTGACCAGTAGGGCTAAAAATTCTCAAAAGGCCGGGGCGCTTAACAACATACTTTCGATCAATCTTTCATTTAATGTCGAGATCTCTGTCATTTAATTAAACCAGCATTTTTTTTAATATTAAGGTTTATTCTAGGTTTGCAGACCAGCCGCTCAAGTTTTTGAATTTTCAGAAAAAAAGAACATTGGGAAAAACATTTTTTTTTCTTTCCGATGTCAAATTTAAGTAGGGATTGGGATTTCAAATTTACGAACTTTGTGATGAACCATGGCGGGTAAATAAAGGTAGATCTGCAAAGACCATGGCATCACCATGGTTTGGTTTATTGTAAAAATTTATCAATAGGAATGCCATTCAAAACCGTTCAGCGGACAAATAAAATGCTGACGTTAATGTTTCCCATTGACATGTTGGTGAGATAATAAGGGACCCGCTCGGCGGGCGCCCTATAGTGATCAGTCTATCCGTCCGTCCGTACGAGATCTCTTGTCTGAAGCATATATATTCTCTCTTGGCCTTATCTGGTTCATACTTTACCCACAAAGTACTCTTGGGTAACCGGTTTGCAGTGACCTTGAACCATGTTTCTAGGTCAAAGGTCACGGTCATAGCAGAATTGTATGAAAAATCTTTGTTCGGAGCAAATCTTCTCTCCCCTTGGCCAATCTGGCTCATACTTCACCCACAGAGTGCCCTTGGATAATCGGTGTGCAGTGATCTTGAACAATGTTTCTTGGTCGAAGGTCAAGGTCATAGCAGAATTATATTAAAAATCCTTGTCCGGAGAAACAATGTTTCTTGGTCAAAGGTCAAGGTCATAGCAGAATTATATTAAAAATCCTTGTCCGGAGCATATCTTCTCTCCCTTGGCCCAATCTGGCCCATACTTCACCCACAGAGTACCCTTGGGTAATCAGTGTGCAGTGACCTTGAACCATATTTCTAGGTCAACGGTTAAAATTAAATTGATTGATTGTATATTGTTTAACGTCCCTCTTGAGAATTTTTCACTCATATGGAGACGTCACCGATGCCGGTGAAGGGCTTCAAATTTAGACCTATACTCGGCACTCAGGGCCATTGAGCAGTGAGGGTTCTTTATCGTGCCAACGCCTACCGTGACACGGGACCTACGTTTTTAAGGTCATATCCGAAAGACCCGTGACTTTCACTTCTAGTGCCGAGCGCTTGGCGAAGGAACAGTCACTACCTTTGTTTACGTCTTAGGTATGACGCGGCGCCGCGATCGAGAATCGAACCCGATCACGAAGCGAACGCTCTACCACTAGGCTACCGTGACCGGTGTTAAAATTAAAGTAGAATTAATAAAAAAAAACCTTATTTGGAGCATATCTCTGCCCTTTGTCCAACTAGGTTCATTCCTATTTCACAGAGTGCCTTTGGGTGAAGGGTGTGCAGTGACCTTGAACCATGTTAAAGGTCTAAAGATAAGGTTATAGCAGAATCATATTATAATATGAAAAGTCCTTGTCCGGAGCATATCTTCTCTCCCCTTTGTCCAATGTGGCTCATACTTCACTCACAGCGGGTCCCCTTTGAGATGGCCACCAACTTAATGATATCTAGTTATGTACATGTGTATTCGTATTTAAAAGTATCTGTCTGTAAATCATTTTTCTCACAGGTTTAAAACTGCCCATGGTAGCTATTGCCAGCGACACTGTTTAGGTTTCTGTTATCGCTTACGGTCTAAGCATCATTCTTCAGAAAAGGATCGCTTATGCATCAGATGTAATGAATAAAACTGTGAGAGAAGTTAAGAACCCTCTCTTCAGTGCATACTAAAGAGTTCTGATTCTAAGGTATTTTTCTGCAGTTAGAGTGATCGGCCCTTAGATCTACATTCTAAAAAAAAAAGGAAATTTACACAATATACTTAATTTGTAATCAATTCAAGTATTCGCAACAATTTAAAAGGCCAAGATAGATTAATTGAACATGTTATTCACATGTATTTTCTATATTGAAGTAATTTACAGTGATTTCTATTCACTGATACTGTGTTTTCTTTGAACATTTTTCCCGGGAGTAAATACCACGCACCATACATTGAAAATTACATAAATAAGCTGAATATTAACTCCTTTATACAATATATTTTTCTCAATATCCCAAAAAAAAAAATGCAGTCGTGTAGAGAGGGTCCTAAAGTCCATTTTAGGAAGAAATAAACAATAGCCTGAAGAAATAAAAAAAATCAACTATTAAAAAGCGAGTATATACAAATGTATACAGGCAAGTATTGTATCGTTTGCGGCAGCCAGAAAAATATTTACACTCAATTGAAAAAAAATGTTCACCCTACTCCCCAATACTTCCTGTCTGTTTTATGATAAGAATAACAATTTTAGGTTTCAAGTATATTTTTGAACAATGTCTACACATTCACCTAACAAATATTAAAAAATCAAAATATTTTGAAAGAGTTTAAAAGAATTGATATTATAAAATCTATTTCGATCAACATCACAAAATTTATATTACAATCCCAAACTGGCAGATGATGAAATAGACAATTAAATGTTCTGCTTTCCTATTTGTAACCATTATGTGTTCAGTGGCAAGGGGCCTGTTAGGATAGTATAAAAAGCAAAAATGAATATAGAAAAGTCAATTATTTATCAAAAAAATTATTTTTATTAATTTCCTCCTCCTTCGGGACTTTTTCATTCAGATGTTCGTACACCTAAAAATTAAGAAAATGCTGGTCTTACTAATTATTAAATTTTGAATCAGAGAGACGCCTGTCATCGTATAATCTCAATGAAAAGCCAAAACGTATCTCTTATACAAATTTCCTCTTTAATTATACCCCACGCAACTAGTTGCGGGAGGTATAATGTTTTTGACCCGTCCGTCAGTCAGTCAGTCAGTCCTCTTTTTTTGTCAGCGCAACTCCTCATAAACCACTGCACAGAATTTCGTCAAACTTTGCAGGTATTTAGGACACACAATGTGTAGATGTGCATATTACCAGGAAATTCCGATTCCATTATTTTTTCCGGGAATTTCCGTACTTTGTAACTTAGGCAATTGGCCATACCTTGAATATAGAGATGAACAGTTTGTCAGCGCAACTCCTCATAAACTGCTGCACAGAATTTCGTCAAACTTTGCAGGTATTTTGGACACAATGTGTAGATGTGCATTTTGCCAAGATTCCGATTCCATTATTTTTTCCGGGAATTTCCGCACTTTTTAACTTAGGCATTTGGCCATACCTTGAATATAGAGATGAACAGTTTGTCAGCGCAACTCCTCACCGCTGCACAGAATTTCGTCAAACTTTGCAGGTATTTAGGACACAATATGTAGATGTGCATATTCCAAGGAAATTCCGATTCCATTATTTTTTCCGGGAATTTCCGCACTAAATACTTAGGTTTTTGGCCATACCTTGAATATAAAGATGAACAGATTGTCAGCGCAACTCCTCATAAATCACTGCACAGAATTTCGTTAAACTTTGCAGATATTTAGGACACAATATGTAGATGTGCATATTACCAGGAAATTCCAATTTCTTTTATTTTTCCGGGAATTTCCACACTTTCCGCACTAAATACTTAGGTTTTTGGCCATACCTTGAATATAGAGATGAACAGATTGTCAGCGCAACTCCTCATAAACCACTGCACATAATTTCGTTAAACTTTGCAGATATTTAGGACACAATATGTAGATGTGCATATTACCAGGAAATTCCGATTTCTTTTATTTTCCGGGAATTTCCACACTTTCCAACTTAGAATTTTTGGCCATATTTTGAATTGTAGAAGTGGAAAACATAACGGTGTTTTTATTTTCACTATGTTCACGATTTAAGAATTTTCCGCGAACTTTAAACCATCGTGATTATTATTTCACGTCATTTCTACCTAGAAACAGTCATAGTACCTGAATATTTACAAAAGATTCTCCGTGAAATTAAAACCACCGTGAAAGGTAACATTCTAACAAACCGTGAAATTTTAGACACGTGAAATTAAAGACGTCTACAGTATACAGATGAACAGTTTGTCAGCACCACTCCTCTTAAACTGTTGTACATAGTTTTGTCAACCTACATGTATGCAGATATTTAGGACATATTCCATTATTTTATCCCAAAGAGTTTTGCCTATTATTCAAGAAAATTTCTCACCCCCCACCCCAACCACTTCAAATTAATGTTTGGATTTGTATAATGCCAAGAAATTTTGATTCCATTATTTATCTAGAAACTTCATTCCACATTTAAATGTCCTCATATGCAAGACATTTTGATGTGAAGATTTTTTTTTGCAATTATTGCCCCTTTTGATCTATACTATGTATTTAAAGTGCACTGTGCCTTTCATTATGTGTTTCACCGTCAAGTTTTGGGGGAGCGTGGGGTATGTGAGCTAGCTCACTTTTTCTTTCATTCAGGGGTTCGATAGTACACGAAATTACACCTAAAGGAAAGACAAATAATAGTAAATTTTATGTTCAATTGTAAAAAGGAAAGTTCAGTACTTTTTATGTAAGGGATTAGTCCAATAACCTGATCCCAGGTTAATTCCCCTGTATCTAAACGCTTCTGCAATAAAGCAGAAAATTATCGAAATTTTGAAGAAAGGATTGTGTATAAAGATAAGTCATCTTTTATATTTTCTAAATCTCGGTCATCATAAAAACAAAAGGCCCATAGGTCACATTGCTCACCTGAGTAACTTTGGTGATGCAGTTCTTTACCAGATTCCCCCTCTTCTTATATGTATTGTGGCCCCTCTCCAACCATCCCCGTCTTGATTTTTTGCTCAACTGGTCAAAGACCAGAAGAGCTTGTGCGATAGTAATGCGTCCGTCATCTGTCCGTCTGTCTGTCTGTAAACAGTTTTTCAATATGCTACTCCTCCAACAGTTTTGGTCCGATTTCAATATAACTTGGAACACAAGTAGACTATACTAAGATACATAATTCTGTGCATCGGTTTTTGATTTCGATGAACGGTGTTGTCATGGTTACTAAACATAGAAATTTCTTTGAAATGCTTTTAAAATGCTACTCCTCCTGCAGTTTTGGTCCGATTTCAATATAACTTGGCACACAAGTAGACTATGCTTAGATACATAATACTTACTGTGCATCGGTTTTTATTTTGATGAGCCGCAAGGATCATTTTTCTTTTTATTGCTGTTTTAAATTTTCAAGTCCCAACTGCTACATTTCTATTCCTTTGTTTTAAGTTTAAACCAGTATAGCTACAGTCTCGACAGAGACTTCTGGTTATAATTTAGAATCTACAATACACAATTATGCTTTCACCTAAGTTTCAGCTTTCCTGGCCCCAGGATCATGAAACAGACTTAGGCCTAAGTCAAAATTTCAAATGCTTGTAAAATGTTTATCATTTATTGCATTAATTTCAAATTTTGCAGATAACAACACTTTTGTGAATCAATATGAAACATATTTCAATTTTGATCTGCTCGACTTCCACATAAATCAAATACAACATGAAGATTTTGACTTAAGCTTAAGATGTTTCATGATCACGGGACCTGGCCCACTGATTCTTGAGAAGAAGATTTTTAAATATTTTTTATCCATATATTTCTTTGTAAAGCTTGGATTCCCTATTGTGGCTCCGCCCTACCCAGGCACGTAGCATCGTTTTTGAAAGTGGGGGGGGCCAACCTGAGAAAAATTTATTTTTCTTACCTAAAAGAATTTGACAAGCCAAAAAAAAAAAATTAAATTGCCCAAACTCGAAAATCGTATTTCCGGGGGGGGGGTTACACTTTTTTCAGGACCAACTTCCTTTCACTTCCAATTTTTTCCTATATTTCCTTGCTATACATATGCTGTGGTAAAAAGTGGGGGGGGGGCAACAACCTTTTCAATGGACATTTCCTATAGTAAAGGTAATGTTGGGGGGAAAAAGTGGGGGGGGGGCAGGCCCCCCTGTTGCTACGTGCCTGCTACTCCCGGGGTTTCATGATTTTAAAAATGTAGAATCTACACTACCCCAGGATGCTTCCACATAAGTTTCAGCTTTCCTGGCCCACTGGTTCTTGAGAACAATATTTTTTCCTATATATTTCTATGCTTAATTTGGATTCCCTATTGTGGCCCCGCCCTACCCCCAGGGGTCATGATTATAAAATTTAAAATGTACACTATCCAAGGATGCATTCAAATAAGTTTATGCTTTTCTGGCCCACTGGTTCTTGAGAAGAAAATTTTTAAAGATTTTCCCTATACTAGTATATTTCTATGCTGAACTTGGATTCCCTATTTTGGACCCGCCCTCCCCCGGGGGTCATGATTTTAACAATTTAAAATCGACACTACCCCAGGATGCTTCCACATAAGTTAAAGCTTTTTTTGGCCCACTGGTTCTTGAGAAGAACATATTTTGAAGCTTTTTCCAATATATTTCTATATAAAATTTGGATTCCCAATTGTGGTGCCGCCCTACTCCCAGGGGTCATGGCTTTTACAATTTAGATTCTACACTATCCCAGGATGCTTCCAAACAAGTTTAATCTTTTGTGACCCCATGGTTCTTGAGAAAAAGATTTTTCCTATATATTTTTATGTAAAACTTGGATTTCTATTGTGGCCCCGCCCTACCCCGGGTGTCCAGAATGCTTCCACATAAGTTTCAGCTTTCCTGGCCCACTGGTTTTAGAGAAACAAATTTTTTAATGACCGAACCCTATTTTTGTCTTTTCTTGATCATCTCCCCTTGGAAGGGGACTTGGTCCTTTATTTTAACAATTTAAACTGCCAATCACTAAAGGATGCTTTGTACCAAGTTTGGTTAAAATTGGCCCAGTGGTTCTTAGGAGGAAGTTGAAAATAAGGAAATGTTACGGACGGACGTGCTACGGACAAAATGTGATCAGAAAAGCTCACTTGAGCCTTTTGCTCATGTGAGCTAAAAACTACATATAGATAAAACATTCAAAAGAAGACTTAACAATTATCAGTATGGCATGGAGAATTCTATTCATAGGTGTTCCTGGAAACCTGAAGATGAGTATACTGTTCTGATTACAAAATTAGACATATAATAATGTTTTAAGAGAATACTCTTAAGTATTTTCAAAAAGGTGCTTCTTGTGCTTTTCTGATTTTTAGGCCGCGTTTTGCATTACTTCCAGGATGAACCTCGAATTGCTTTTGTCAACCTACAAAAGCTCTTGCCAGATATATTTCTTTAATTCATTACGGGCAAAAAATGTTTTTTTGTGTAAGCTTTTCACTGAACTCAATTGAGAAAAGTTTAGCAAGTTAAAGAAAACGCCTCAGCAATATAAATTTGTGTGATTTATATCGAATCAATAAATGTCTACTGTCCATTTGACTTAGTTGATGTTCTTGAGTACTGTGCAGCCAATCCGACACATATTCTCCCAGATCCAGATAACTGTGCCAATTTCTTTGAGTGCAGCAACAGAAACACCGTGATCACTTCCCGGAAAGCTGATATTATAAATTTTCAGACTTTTAGGGGGGAATGTAGATATCCAGATTTGTTTGATACCAACCTCCGACAATGCATTTTATTCACATCTGTAAACTGTCAAGGCCGACCAGAACCCATGGCACCCTGTGAGTTTTTTGTTTTGTTTTGCTACCAAATCACTTTTTGTAGCATAGTGAAATTTGTTCACATATTTGTAGAAAAAAAATAACATTATTCTTTTTAGGTGAATATCATCAAAACCTTCTTCCATCACCTAATTCTACCTTAAAGAAATGCCAAGAGCAACTGCCTTCATGTAAAGGCATGTCTGATGGTCCACATTTTTTTCCAAACAAAATTTGGCGTCAGGATTATATTTTCTGCTACAAGAATAGGACCACCCAAATAACTAAATGTCCAGCTACTCAGTACTTTAATGCCCGACTCAACACTTGCACAATTGACGTTGAACCTGGTGAATATATTTTTTTTTATTATTAAAGAAAATAGTTAAGAGTTAAAAAAAAATTATTTGTCGTGTGTCCGTCTCACCGTCTATCTGTAAATTTGAAATTATAACAATTATGGGATAGAGTTGAGTTACAATACGGATCAAATCTCTAGAAAAAGTATAAAGAAATCGTTAAAAAAATCTTTCTTTTCTGAATAACTCCACTCAGTTCTCTTCCATCAAAAAATAATTATACAGGGTCTTACGACAGTTTAATTTAATTATCTTTAATATATAGACTTGTTCAAGAAAAGCTCCTTTTTCTTATATAAAAGGCTTACGTATCAAGATTAACACTTCCTTTTTACTTGATTTAAATAGGGCTAAAAGGTGCCAAAGACTGATTGAAATAGACTTTATGTTACCTGAGAGAATCATTAAGATAATTTATAAATCATCAGTAATGTACCATTAATACACTCTTTAAATGGAGATATTCTGACCCTTGGACTACTTTAATTAAGGGCTTTCGTCTCCAACGAAGACCTTGTTTTTGTTCGGTTTCTTTTTCTCAATTATTAAGGTCTTTCGTCTCCAACGGAAGACTTTCTTGTTTTCGTTCGGTTTCTTTTTCCCTATTCTTACCGATTTTATGCACGCGATTTCTCGGTAACTACTGAACTAATGTTCATGAAACTTTCAGATGTGATAGGAATTGATCTGAACCTTGTTGGAATTTTTTTTCGTCGCTGTCGTCACTTCCGGCCGTGAGATATGAACAATTTCCTTATTTTGTGACAACTTCTTAGCGAGAACTGCTTAAGCTATGAACTTATTGGAAACGATAGTTTGTGAGCTATAGGTTTGCTTTTCGGGCGTTATTAGTACATCCGGTCGCTACAGAAAGTCAAATTTTTCAACTTTTTTGTTTTTCAACATTTTTCTTTGATATTAATATAGTTAATAGAGACCCTTCTGCAGAAGTCTAACATATGATTTTTTTTAAACTGATCAATCCACACTCTGGATATTTGCGTTTCTAAATCTGAAGCGGGACCAAAATGGCGGCTGTCTCCAATGTTCAGATCGGAGTGTATGGGGTCAGGTGAGCGTTTGGTTGAACGAAACTTATGTACCATAAGGATCAATGAGATGTGAAAATATTGTTGGATTGTCACGTCGCATTTACGTTGCAATTCTGATTCGAATCCGAGGTTTCCTCGAACATCTACTATTATTGCTTTTGTCTGTTTCTCTAAGTAGAATACAACATGAATACAAGTGGAAATACGAGAACTACAACCTTTTGTTTTGCACCAAAAAAAAAAAAATTTCCTAAAAGGTTAAATGTAAAAGCTTTTCAAAGAACATTGCCTATCTAGCAATCAGTATATTTAGTACGTATTACGTGGCTATAGTTTGTTTTCTTCATACTGCAAATTATTGAACATAAATGGTATCTGATTCCTTGATCGTCGTCACCATTGCAGTCTTTTCATGAATGTGTAACTAATCGAGAAAGTCCATTTTGGGGATAAAAAGAAAATTAAAATATGAATAAAAAAAAGAATAACTGGTGATGTTTGGCGCGAAATTACGAATAGTGACTCGCGTTTAATAAATCTAAGACAGATGGACTGTCGTATAAGTATACATACGTGCAGAAAAAAGATTAAATCGACATATCTTTGTAAGGAATTACATTGAGGAAAAGTTGAATGCATAAAGAACAAGAGGCCCAGTGGCCACAGCGCTCACCTGAGCACATCAGGCTTGAATTTACTCCCCCCCCCCCCCCCC
>PRKT01000300.1:490518-495518 GCA_003671525.1 Saccostrea glomerata | reverse complement strand
TAGCTTACCTGAGCAAAAGGCTCGAGTGAGCTTTTCTGATCAAAATTTGTCCGTTGTCTATCGTCGGTGTTGTCGTTAACTTTTCACATTTTCATCTTTTTCTCAAGAACCACTGGGCCAATTTTAACCGAACTTGCCACAAAGTATCCTTGGGTGAATGGGATTTATTTTTGTTCAAATAAATGGCCACACCCCTTTCCAAAGGGAGATAATTATGTATTAATGAAAAATTAATGGTATCTTTTAAAATAAAATCTTATCCAGAACCTTTGGGTCAGGAAAAATGAAACTCCTGTAGAATCATCCTTTGGTAGCGAAGATTATAGTTTGTTCAATGACCTACAGGGTATGGTGGGGCCATTTTTGGGTTTAACATAAGAATACATAGGAACAATCTTTTTAAAATCTTCTTTTCTAGATTCACTGGGCCAGGAAAGATGAAACTTGAATAGAAGCATCCTTTGGAAGCGAAGATTCAAGTTTGTTCGAATCATGACCTACAGGGGTAGGGTGGGGCCACAGTGGGGTATTAAACTTGAACAAAGGAATACATAGAAATTTTTTTCTTAAATCTTCACAAGACACAAGGAAAAAAAGAAACACATGCAGAAGCATCCCCTGAAAGGGAAGATTTAATTTTGTTCAATTCATGACCCAAGGAGGTAGGATGGGGCCACAACGGGATATCAAAGTTTAACATAGGAATACATAGGAAAAATAAAAAAAATCTTTTTCTCAAGATCAGCATAGGCGTGATTGGACATAGTTATATAGAAGCATTCTCTGAAAGTGTATATTGAAGTTTGTTCAAATCATGAACTTCAGTTGTACGGGAGGGGCACAATTAGGGATCAATGTTTAACGAAGGAAAACAAAGGAAAAATCATCTCATGAACAGTAAAGCCATGATTGGTCATAGTTATAAAGAAGCATCCTCGGGTAGTTTAGATTCAAGTGGTTTTTTTTTTCAAATCACGTACTCAAGGGGTAGAATGGGGCCACAATGGAGTATCAAAGTTTAACAAAGATATACGTAGGAAAAAAAATTAAAATTCTCCTCAAGGCCATCATGATGATTGATCATCAATTTAAAATCATAAAAAAGGTAATGCAGATTTAAAATTCAGGATTAAAGAGAATTCATAAAGTGGATCATAACAAAGGAATACAAAGGCTATATCAATAAAAGAATTTTAGCTTATAAAAACAAAACCATAATGTGTCACATTAATTCAAAAGCATACTAGAGAAGGGTAGATTTAAGGTTGTTTAACGAATTCTTATTACAAATGTATATATTTACTTTTCAATACTGAACTCATTTTTTGCTTTTACCTTGCCAGTTGCTCAGGTGAACAATGTAGTCCCTGTTAAGTTAAATCAATTTTTGCGTGAGAAAATGAATAACAAGATGTGTTTGCTAACTAGGGATGTGCGATTTTATCGGTATACCGGTGTATCGCGATTTTTTGTTTCGTGATACGTATCGTGATACGGAGACCTAAATACCAGTATATTTAGGTACAAATGATATTGAACAAATAAATGAATAATTTCTAGACTTTATTTCAAATTAGTATTTAAACAGTCTAAAAAATGTTATAAAACGTGTAAAGAACAGCATCTTACCATCGAAACATGACATGTACATAAAAGTTTCACAAAAGTGAATTTTGTTTTCTAGCATATTTAGAAAAAAAAATAATGACAATTCATTACATAGTGAAAATGCAGTAATTCTTTGAAAATCTTCTTCTCTGCTTCTGGGTATGAAAAAAAACTAACTTAGTACATAGTTATGACGAGCAAGAGTGCCTCCTATAAAATTGTGAATTTTATAGCCCCAGGGTCAGGGGTCTGGTGTTAGGGCGGGACTCTATTGATCATATAGTGAAAATGCTTCAATTCTTTGAAAATCGTCTTCTCTGAATCTGGATTTTTAACATGGTTATGATGAGCAAGAGTGCCTCTTCAAAGAATGGTATACTGAAATTCAACCACTTTCACATCCTGAAGTGACCTTTAAGTTATCACCGAAAAGATATCCAACAGATTCAATTATTTATCAAACCTATGTTTTACAAGAATATCAAACATACACATTTTTTTTAAAAGTGTGTCTTTAGGGTCGATATTAACGCACTTTGACAGGAAATTTTATTGAAATGCGTTGATTTGGTCAAAATTTACCGCACTTTGATAATTTTTTTCAAAGTTCGTTGTAACAACCCGCCCTACCCCGCGGCTCATGATTTGAACAATTTAGAATTTACAATACCTCGGGATGCTTTCACATAAATTTCAGCTTTTTTTCGCCCAGTGGTTCTTGAGGAAAATATTTTTAAAGTTTTCTCCATGTAAAAATTGGATTTCCTATCGTGGCCCCGCCCTGCCCCCAGGGGTCATGATTTTTACAATTTTGAATTTACACTACCCCAGGATGCACATTATAATAAAGGACAGAAGACAAGCTTTGACTGGCCCTTTGTTGCTGCTGATTACTCATGCCTTACTGGAATCAAAAAAGTCAACGTGATTTGTCAGCATTATCAGGATATTGTATTTTTCCAATCGACGGGCAATATGATCAATAGCACACAAAATTGAAGCACGCCCCATCAGTCACGGTGTTAGAAAAATGATAATACAATGAACATGTACGAATCTGCTGATTTTATCATTTTTTTAAAACATTTCTTTCAGAAAATATGGACGAGTTTTGTAAATCAAGGCCAGGCTCCATAAGACCGCACCATACAAACTGTGCTCAGTATTACAACTGTTCTCAAAAGTCTAAAAGGAATGATCACCTCTTTGAATGCCCGTATCCTCAGTTATTTGATGTGGTCACAAGATCCTGCCAGAATTTTACCTCAGTGTCCTGTGCACATCGTCAAGAACCAATGGCCCCATGTAAGTCAAAAAGTTTTTCAACTGAAGATTAAAGATTCCGAGATTTTAATAAACATCTACCCTTTATAACTTCACTCTCCCTATCTCTCTCTCTTTCTCTCTCACTCTCGGACATCCTCTCTGTCACACCATTTAACACACACACGCTTCCTCTTTCATCCTCACACACACACACATATTATGATCGTTTTACCAACAGCGTGACAGTTTGCTTGATATGGCATGCTGAAATGTTGTATTCTTATAATACCCCGCCCCCGAAGGAGAGGGAGTATACTGTTTAACCCTTGTGTGTCTTTCTGTTAGTAACAAAATTTTGGTCGCAGTTTTCTCAGCATCTACTCATTGTACATGTAGATGCTTGTTTTACCATATTCTATGCTTAGGGATGCTTTATGATGAGATTATTTTTGTTGAAATCCGATGTCAACTTCTTATTCATCCATGCATCTGTCAGTACCGTATACATAAATGTTCGTCGCAGTTTTCTCAGCAACAACTCAACGTGGATGTTTTAAGTTTATGTACATTCTGTGCTGAGGCATGCCATATGGTGGGATTCATTTTTGTTCAAATCCTGTTTATCCGTGCGTTTGTCTATACCATACATAACAAATTTTTGTTGCAGTTTTCTCAGCAACAACTCATTGTAGATGTTTGAAGTTTAAAGCGGATTCTTTGCTGAGGCATGCCTTATGGTCGGATTAATTTTTGTTCAAATCCTGTTTATCCATGCTTTTGTCCGTACCATACATAACAAATTGTCGTAGCAGTCTTTTCAGCTACTATTCATTGCAGATATTTCAAATTTTAGTATATTCTTTGCTGAAAAATGCCATATTGAGGGATTCATTTTTGTTCAAATAATCCAATATCAGCTTCCTGTTTATCTATGCGTCTCTCTGGTACAAGGCAAAATTTTCGTCACAGATTTCTGAGCCCCTATTCATTGAACCACCTAACCAATTTCATCCAAATTTATTACACATCATTTATGGGTAAAGGGGAACAAAAAATTTGATGAATTTCATGATCCCTAGCCCCTGGGGCCTGAGCGATGGGGTCAAAACCAATCTTTAAGAATCTTCTTTACTCCTGGATATCAGGCACTTAAACTGTTGATTATCATTGGGGTTTCTACCAATATTTGTAAATTCATTGCCACTGGGGTTCTGGTGTTAGGGTGGGGCTATAAAGATCATATTGTAAGAGTGTTTTAATTCTTTGAAAATCTTTTCCTCTGTTCCTAGCTATTAAACAAACGAAGCAAGCACATAGTTATGATGACCAAGAATGCCTCTTCTAAAATTGTGAATTTCATGGCCCCAAAGTCATGGGTTTTGGTGTTAGGGCGGGGCTCTAATGATTTTATAGTGAAAGTGCATTCTTCAACAATATTTTCCTCTGCTCCTGGGTATTAAATAAACTGGCTTAGTATACAGTTATTATGAGCAAAAGTGTCTCAACAAAATATGTGAATTGCATGACCCCTGGTTCAGGAATTTGGTGTAAGGGGGGGGGGGCTTTTGATTTTATAGGAAAATAAATTGATTCTTTACAAACTAACTTAGTATATAGTTATGATAAGTAAGGGTCTTCTTTCAAAAATTATGACTTTAAGGGCCCCTGGGTTGAGGTGTTAGGGCGGTACTCTATTGACTATATAGTGAAAATACATTGATTCCTTAAAAATCTTTGCTGGCTCCTGGGTATTAAACCAATAAACTATGTACATATTCATGGTTGATGAGGAAGGATGCCTCTTCCAAAATTGTCAATTTCATGATCCCTGGGTCAGGGGTTCTGGTGTTAGGGCTGGGCTCTAATGATTATTTAGGTAAATTGCATGAATTCTTTGAAAATCTTTTCTTTTGCTTCTGGGTATTATGCCAATTATCTAAATATATATTTATGATGAAAAAAGTTGCATCTAGGAAAACTGTCAATTTCATGCCCCCTTGTTCAGATTTGTGATGAAATAAAATTTATGAGAAAAAAAGAACAAGTCTCAATAAAGCATTATCTGTGGTCCCCGGTTACTCGTCAAATTTTAAACTTTCATTAAGACACTTAAAAAGTGAATTTTA
>PRKT01000300.1:445518-485518 GCA_003671525.1 Saccostrea glomerata | reverse complement strand
CTTTTGTATATCTTCGTAATGTATGAAAAATATTCAAAATTTTAATGACATTCTGATTTCTAAACCAGTTTCTTAACGTTTTTAAAAAATCCAAACACTTAAAAATTTGAAATTGGAAAATAATTTTTCTTCCCCAAAGGATTATATAAGAAAAACTACCCATGGTATCTTGCAGAAATGCCTGTTAAGGTACCTCAATTTTTTGTGAGTAAACATGTTTAAGTAGCAATACTTCAATGACAAACTCCTACAAAACATTATCTATTATTAAGGAACTTCCTTAAAATTCGAAATGATTTTATGTACTAGTGTTTGGAATATAAATGAAATCAAAGATATGAAGTAATCTTAAACATTCGCTACAATACATCTAAATACAAAAAAAATTAATCGTTGATAATACACAATGGATTCAAAACACGATCCAGTGGTGGATTTAAGGGGGGCAAATTGTGTATATCAGCAATACTGTTAAAAAAAATGAATGAATCTACAGTTTAAAGACCCACCTGTGAGTGAATGATTAATAAGTATTATAGTAATGATAGGATATGTTTTAATTAAGGTTTTCTAGACAAGTTCCCTGTGGATTTAAGGGGGGGGGGGGGGGGGGGGGGGGGGGGGGCACCCGGCGCGCGCCCCCTAAAATTGTCAAAGTTAGTGTATATCAGCAATACTGTTAAAAAAATGAATGAATCTACAGTTTAAAGACCCACCTGTGAGTGAATGATTAATAAGTATTATAGTAATGATAGGATATGTTTTAATTAAGTTTTTTTTAGACAATTAAGTTCCCTGTGCGCCCGTAAGACCTCGTTACTATGCGATTTCCGTATGCAGCTACAATTCACATCAATCAGTCAATCAGATAACAATTTGTTTATTCTTAATTATCAGAACTCCACGAGAAGTGAAGCAAAATCTGACATTTATATATTTTCAGCAGCTTCACATTTCAGGCTTTAATAGGCACTGAATGTCGTGAACAATCTGCTGATTGTAACTCAGCTAAAAGCTTAAAGGTCAAGTCCCTAAATCAAATTTTAATTTGCACACACAAAATATGTCTGATATTACAGACTGCAGCGCTAGTACATGTTAATTATTGAAATGTGTATATTAGGTTACGTACCTAACATGTGTAGGGATTTCGTTTAAGTTTTAAACTTTCCTTTGATCCGCCTGTTCATTTATTACGCATCCGAGTTCGCTGCACACGAGAAGTTTCCCAAATTATATCGTCGATCTAGTTTCCGATCATGAAGAAAAGAAAAATATTCGATTACTTTAAAACAAAAGACTCAGGGGATGGCAGAAAAAGGTATGTTTTAACCCGTAATTATGTAATATATCATGTATGCCTGATTTTTGACGATTTTTTTGCAATGGCCTACAAATGTCGATCTTACAAGTTTCGTGAAACTACTCACAAAATTCTGTATGTTTAGATTTCAGCAAAGCAACAGCATGCATGGTTTAACTTTTATAAAGGAATCAATGATTAGATGACTGTCCGAAGCTTTTACAATTTTCTCACATGATATACATGTACATGTATCTCAGACGTACTATCACAGGCACCTGAAGTATGGATAATACCCCCCCCCCCCCAATTTTTTTTTAATGAAAATACAAGTTCAAATTTTTATTATACGGAATAGGGCCATTTTTTAAAGTAAGAAAAAGTACAATATGCTTGCATATAACGACATATAGTTGTTTTTGACGGGGAAATAATATATTTTTGAGGTATTATACACTCTTACATTTTTTTCATTAAAAAAAAGGGGGGGGGGTATTATCCATACTTCAGGTGCCTGTGGTACAATCTTTATTCACACGCTGATTTTCTTTTCCTCCATTTACGTAGGCTTTTCGTTTACACAATAATAATGGTCAAATACAACATCGAAAAACCATAACCGATTCAATTTTTTGACTAAATATTTTAATAATTTAACATTATTGACCAATTTTCTTCATCATATTAACAAAAAGAATCAAAATATTCGTGCGTGCATTAAATGGACTTTTTATTTTTTCGACTTCCAGAAAGAGTCTGAACTTTTTTTTTTAACTTTTCATTTCAGACTTTTATGCAAAGGTACAATACACCAGGGCCAGCTTGAAGGAGGCGGGAAACAATGTGTTTGTATATCAGTTTGTTTTCTTGCTGCTTCACGAATTCCACAGACTTCCTTGGAAATTGATAATATTTTAAAAGCAGGGACACATCTGTTTCATAAAATTTCCCAGCAAAACGATTATTTAATGATTGCGGATCTTCAACAGAAACTGGTTATATGTGGAATTGAATATTCATTAGCTATCCTTGATCCAAGAGCTGGTTTGATCTCCTACACCGATGATAATCCCGACTCCCTTGCATTCACTCTGGAGTCAGCTATGAGATTAAGCTTTGAAGAGACAAATGTATGTTTTCTCACAGTTGGGAATTCTCCAGGTAGTATAGTTGGAATTCGAAAAGATGCTACTTTGTACACAGTTTTTGATTCTCATAGCAGGGACAATAATGGCAGATGTGTTCCAGACGGGAAAGCTGTTGTACTACAGTTCTCTAACTTACCAGAGTTGATAACCTATGTAAGAGAAATGGCGGGAAGTTTGAGTCAAATTGATCAACAGTTTGAAATTACCCCAGTCAAGATTGTCATTGAAGAAGCTCATAGCGAACATTTAGAAACTGTCCCTAATAGCCAAAGCACAGATACTGAAGGTTTGCCTATTGGAAATTTAGTAGATAAGCAAACAGAACCTCAAGATAACTCTGTTATTCAGACACAAGAAATACCCGATGTATTACAAACACATGATGTCGCTGTTGAACAAACAGAAAACACTTCTGTTATGCAGACACTGGAAGAACCTTTTGACACATTTCTTGTCCAGTCTACTGATTCCCAAACTGAACATGCTCCTGTGCTACAGACACAAAATGTCTCTTTGGAACAAATACAAGATGAACCTAATGTATCAGAGGATTGTTCAGGAAGTTTGTGTGACCATAAAGCCAATGATCAGATGAAGTTTTTCTTTATTAACAAACGTATCCCAGAACGCAATTTCAAGTTCCCGTCGAAACTCTACAAGGATAAAAGGAAAGCAAGCGGCGAAATAAAACGACACTGTCAATGGGAGTGGTTCAATATTTTTAGTTTTATTGGCTATCCTAAATTACAGGATGGCATTTACTGCATTGCTTGTCGTTTCTTTCCGGACAGTTCTCATCGATGTGGAAAGAAATTTATAACGGAACCATGCAGAAACTGGAAGGATGCAAAAGAGGATTTAAAGAACCATGCTGTAACTGAATATCACTTGTCATCAATGGCTAGAATGAGAGCTTTTTTAGAAAACTTACCAAGTTCCTGCAAAACGCGTTGATGCTTCACTAGACGTATGCGCTGCTGAAAGAATAAAACAGAATCAGAAAATTCTTAAGTCGATTACAAAATCACTGATCTTTTGTGGTCGACGGGGAATCGCTTTACGTGGTCACAGAGATGACGACACAGAAAAATGTAATGAATACAACCATGGGAATTTTAAAGAACTCTTGAACTTTCGAATAGACTCTGGGGATCACATTTTAGCAGAACATTTTTCAAACTGTAAAAAGATGCAAAATACACCTCTAAAACATGCCAAAATGAATTACTGGGATGCATTAAGAGTTATATTCAGAATGAAATCATGCAAGAAATAAATCAACAGCCGTTTGGACCACACTTTGGACTTCAATGTGATGAGGTAACTGACATAAGTAACTGGGAACAACTAGGAATAGTCTTGCGATATACACGTGACAATAAACCTGTGGAACGATTACTAGAATTTGTGCAATGTGAAGGCACGAGTGGGTTAGAAATTTGTGACAATGTCATTAAATCTCTTTCGACAGCTGGCATTGATGTAAAATGCTGCCGTTCTCAAACAACGGATGGGGCAGCAAACATGTCCGGAAAATACAATGTTTTTGCTGCAAAATTCAAAGAAGTTTCTCCAAAGGCAACATATCACTACTGCAGTTACCACGATTTGAATCTAGTCCTCTGCAAGAGTTGTCAGGTGCGGGAAGTGCATGTGATGTTGGATGCACTGAAGCAACTTGGAATTTTCTTCCATTACTCTCCAAAGAGGAGCAGGCGTCTCGAGAAAGCTGTTACTGCCGTGAATGAAGGAAGGCCAGCAAAAGATGTCATTACAAAATCAAAAATGAAAATATTTTGTGAAACTCGATGGGTGGAGAAAATAACAACACTTCAGGATTTCGAAGACCTTTATGAAGCCTTACTTACTTGTTTAGATGCGATTAGGTTTTCTGAACGCGGATGGGATGGAAAAGCAGTAACAGAGGCCTATGGACTTATGAGGCGCATGACAGATTGCACATTCATTGTAAGTTTTCAAACAGTGCTGTATCTTTTTGGCTATTTTATGGGGCTCAGTAAAAAAACTTCAGGGAACTGACATGGATGTCATACAAGCCTACGACATGGTAGAACTTGTAAAGGAAACAGTAAAACTTGCAAGAACCAGTGAAGCTGATTATAATATCATATATGCAAAATCAGAAAAAATGGCAAGAACAGCTGATATTACAATTGAAATTCCTCGAAGATGTGGAAGACAAACCCAAAGAAATAATATCGAGGCAGAAGATCCCAAAACTTATTCCAAACGTTCAGTTTTCATATCATTTTTGGATAATATCATTCAGCAAATGGACATGAGGTTTGGTACTCTTGCTAAAACAGCTCTTCGTGGGTTTTACCTATTACCAAACAATCTTAATAAAATCACAGAGGAAACAGTCCCTTCTCTAGTTGAATTCCACAACACTGATTTACCATCCCCATCTACTTTTTCTCAGGAATTGGAGCTCTGGAAGAGGTTATGGTCTAGTCAGGAAGACCGACCATACACCATAACTTCCACACTATCAGACAAAAGAACATGTTCAATTCTATTTCCAAATATTTCAAAAATTTTACACTTGCTACAGCTAACTGCAGTCTCGTCAAGCGGAATAGAACGTGGAAACTCAGCTTTGAAATATAACAAACGCGCGTCGAGGAGTTCTATGGGAGAAGAAAGATTAAACACACTTCTTCTTCTTTATGTATGTCGGGACATCAACATTGATGTCGAATCAGTTGTTGAAATGTATGCTAGGCAGCAGCCAAGAAGAATGTTACTAATCAATCCTCTAGCAGATAAATAAGTATGCAAATTGAATTTAATTTTGTGATTTGAGCAATAAATTACAATCCAAAACCACTGCCTTCTTTACCTAATTACTTCTTTTACCTAATTATACTAATCAGATTATTTAAAGGTTGATCAACTAAATCATTATGCTACCTTTGATAAGCAGATGACTGCTTAAAATTTAGAACCAAGGTTAATTAAAGCATTAGCGTCAGACTGTTCATCAAACATTAAACATTAAAAAATCCAAAGAAAATATGTAAAGAAAAATGTCTTCTCGGTAGGCCTTATTTTTACCCTACCAAATCTCTAGAATCCAAGGCGGCCCCCAGACCCCTTGCCTAATTTTGGCGCCCCCTAACTTAAATTCCTGGATCCGCGCCTGCGATCACAGATCACAGGTGTTTGTTAGGTGGCTGACCATCACACTGGTACCTCGGCGGCGTTGGATCGCGGTCGGGTTGGGTTATATAACTGTAAACATTGAAGCAAATACATGTTAGAAGAACGTAAAATGCGTACACTGTTAAAGATCATCAATTATTCGATGAAAAAAGTTTAAAACTACTTATACTTTATTTAAATAATAAAATAAGGGAGATACATTTATTAAATGTTTTCCATTTTTATAGGTCTGTTCTTTTAAAACTTAAAAATGAGAGACTTTAATTTAATTTTATTAAATGATGTTAATTTATTAAATGATGAACCACAAAGCACGCTTGAAACCTTATGTAGAAGAAAATATGCATTAAATATAGTACGGTATACATGTATTTGTAGCAAGTTTGTTTAAGTTATACACATCAGGGGATCTGATTAACTTGCCGAATGAAACCAATAACTCGAAAAAATAAACATTTTTATGAGATCAATAAGGTGTCAAAGAACAGCTTTCTATCCGAGATCCAGATCGAAATATTTACCGTTTTTTTTTATTTCACAAATGCATGTACAGGAAAGTGCAATAACAAATCAGCAATTATTTTATATCAGCATATACAGTGCAAATAAGCAAAAATCTTATGATTGCTGATTGAGAGGAAAGAGGGGAAAAGAAAGAAAGAGAGAGAATGAAGAGAGAAGCTGCTTATTAACAAATAAGGAAAACAAAAACCTTGTCTGTATCAACTTTTATTTGATCTGAGACACAATTGTTAATTCTAAAATCGAGCAAAATAGTCAGAGCCTTCTCAGTATGAAAAGCCAAATTTCCCATTCTTTATTAAAATCTTCAAGTTTACAGTTTTTGGTAGCTATATACTTCAGAGTTGATAGATGAGTTGATAGATGAGTTTTGATAACTAGTCCATGGATTGATAATTTTTCATTAAGACACCGCTTTTTGTATATGTAGGATTTGAGAATTAGGAATATCTGGTACAAATTCCTACAAATTGAATCAAGATCTAATCCCAACATAAAAGAACAGGGATCCCTTGGAATAACAATATCCCTTGTCTGACAAAATTCAAAATTTTATTATTAAACCAAATTGGTTGAGTCATAAATTCTTGCCATGTTTTTATCTTCATTTTGTCTTGAATATCTCGATGTATCTTTCCAAAAAGGGTTTCTTAAATGGTGTAATAAATCATTGATGTAATCTGATCCAGTTTTGAACATTTTGTCAAAATTTACAGTTTTATTTAATAAAGTTTTCCATTTTGAATTTTGACTGATCAGTAATCTTTTAATCCATGATGATTTCAGTCCTTTGATTATAGTTATTAATTTCAATCATTTTCAGGCCTCCATTTAAATAGTCCTGAGTAATTTGTTTTCTTTTAATTTGATCCACCTTAGATTTCCACAGGAAATTAAACTAAATATTGTTCAAATCTTTTACAAATTTGCTTGATGGTGTTGGTAGAGAGATAAAAAGGTGGTTCATTTGTGAGATAAGTAGAGATTTTATCAGCGTAACCCTGCCAATAGGAGTGGTATGCCCTTTGTTCCACTGATTAATAATACTTTTGATTTTTACCAGCTTTTTGTCATAATTATGTTCCCCAAACGAAGTTTGGGAACATATTGTTTTTACTTTTTCTGAATTTTTTCTTTGTTCTCCGGTACTTTTTTGTCCGCGAGTGTTCTCGTAAACTGCTCATCCGATCTAGGTGAAACCTTTTTAGGGTCACTAGGTATGTTATGTAGATGTGCGGAACGAAGGTCATTTTGCGCGCACGTGCGTGCAGGTGCGCGCACGTGTAACACGTGAAATGACCAATATAATAGATTTAGCCGTAACTTTTTAAATATTGGATGAAATGCTTTGAAACTCATAATATAAGGATATAATAGTAGTATAGACATGATGACATGGTCAAAATAGCAAGATCTCACGCGCATGCAGGTGCCCTTCGCTGCGATTGGCTGAAACTAAAAGTCTAAATATCTATTTTGTTTTCTGACAAAATCCTTTGAAATTTTGAACATAGTCTTACATTATGAAGATCTACAGCATGATATATAAGAATAATCATGAACGCACGCACATGCACGTGTGCTGCAATCTGATTGGCTAAAACTTTAAATGCCTACAACTTTCTTGGTTCTCAATAATACAGGGTGAAATTTCAAATATGAATAGATATAATGATTGCCTACATTATACTACTATCAAAAGTAAATGCATGGACGTGCATGCACATGCGACCGCACACAATGTATTAAAAGACAGTATACTTGAGTGTTTGATGTTCATGCAGAATTAAGAACTTCTAAATGTCAAGACATGTAACATACTGAAGCATGCAGATCTTTTTACCCTTGACCTTGAAACTTAGGTCAAGGTCACTGGTAACCTGAATAAAATGTTGATATTAGCTATTTACCAAAATCACCTTGACCTATGAACTTGAAATCGACCTTAACCTTTGTCCTTGACCCAAGGGTAAAAAGAAACATGAAGTACATGTACATGTATCTAGAAACACCTTTCAGAGTTTATTTCGGTTGACAGGTTAGAAGTTAAAGAGGTGGTGGTTTTTAATGACCTTGACCTTTCATCCAAATGTCACAATCAATCTTAAGTTCTTGGAATAAGATACAAGATTCAACTCCAACGTTAAATAGGTTAAGAATAAAAATAACCCCCCACCCCCACACACAAACAAATCAAATTAATGGCAACGTAGAGAATCACTGTTAAACTCAAATAACACCTCGGACCCACATAAAATTTCAGGAAAACTGCAGAAAAGAGCTCGAGGAAAGTGTATTAAAATATTTCATTTGAGTTTCCAAAGTATATAGAAATTATTAATTTATACAGAAAAAATTACAAATCCTGTCGTGTTTAAAATTAAAGTGCAGATGACCAAAGTTGGCATATAAGCCTTTTATAGCCTATTTATTCAGATGTCGTTAATAGCATTCAATTCTACTGATTTGAAATAATATTTTAATACCAAGCATCCTTTGTTTAATTTACCTTTGAAATTTATTTGAATTTTTTTTAGAATTACGCAATCCCCAGAAATAGCGATTTTCGGTATATTAAAAATCAATATACATGTACGCTCCTTCGTAAAATAATCAGATATTTGCATTCATGAAAAAAATATTAATAAGAAGGTGTTAAACAATATAGGTCACATTAGCTGACACGAATGTCTTTTTAAACATCTCTTGTAAAACCCAGAGAGTAGCCCCCTATGCATTGGAAAAAATGAATAGTTCCGGTCAAAAAACCTTTATATATTTATTTACAAAGTATATAAAATTTACCAGGCACAGGTATCAGAGTTGTCAAAATGGCCTGAGAGGAAATATTAAAAAAATTCTGAACAGAAAGGAAAATCCCTTTTCCATGTATGGAACTACTATTGAATAAGTTCATTTTGATTGGTTAGGTATTGGCGTGATACCCTTAGTCGACTTTAACCCTGCCTTGTCGTCGGAATAAAACCAACTTTGAGCCCGAGGTTAAAATAAGTAGAGAAATAAAATGTGAATCGATATATTAAAAATATGACATATGCTTGAAAAATGGTAAATTTGTATATGTATTTTTTTCTTTGATTCGTGGGATAGAAAGATATGTTAATCGCTTAATCAACATGCCATAATCATCTTGCATATGCATGTACATGTACGTGTGCGCGCATGCAAAACGTTAAACAATATATCGTTGATAGTTGATATCATTGTAATTTTTATATTCTTAAATGAAATCTTGGGAAACTTAGCATATTTATAAAAGGTCTTAGAGGAATAAGGCACGATAAGGGACATGGGGAGCGTTTGGGGAACATCTGTAACGGTCCCCGTTACAATTAGCACTAGTTAAGTTTGGGAATATTAGTCAAGTCAACATCAAAATGAATGCCTAATTTTTTAAAGCTGGTTGTTCAATGAAAATTCATTTCATTACATAATTTTTCATTTGAGTATTTTTTGCTACCTATCCAAACTAATTGTGTTTTTGATAGATTAATTTTTAGCCCAGAGAGTGCATTAAAATGATTCAATTCCTCAATAGTGGCTCTCAGGGATTTTTCAGACCCATTAAAGCTATATATGGCGTATCTGAGGTGAAAAATAAAAATACGAGATTAAGCGGAGATTTACACGATATTTGTTATTTACATTCAAATTAAAATTTTCCTCTATCTTGAACTTAAATATCCCCTCGTTTCTATTACTTAAATTGACTTTAAACTATGTCTGATATTTATTTCCGAGTCGGAAATAATTCGGTTATTGTTTCAAATTCTACGATAACTTTGAAACGCAATTGATTTAAATTGTGTAATTTACACGAAAGTCTTTTCTTTATATAAAGTAACAAAACAAATAGAAAGATCTTTTAATTTTAGGTAGTCAGAACTTATCAAAAATACGCCATATATCACTTTAAGTATTACTGCAGTATCATCAGCATACTGAGATATTAAATATTCTATTTCATTAATTTTAATACCTTTTATATTTGTTAATTTTTTATTTTGAGAGCAAGAAACTCTGCACATAATAAAAACAAATACGGAGAAATAGTGTCACCTTGGCGACAGCCTCGGCTAGGTTTAAAAACCGTTTATTTACCGTTTTTTGAGTTATAAACCGAAAACTTACAAGAACCCTTGGTCCCTAGTTTTAGGGGCCAGTGTCCCTTTTACATGATATCAAATGAAAGGTCTTGCAATTATGCACAACGTTTATTCAACATGTTTTAACAACATATTTTAAGTTTAGATGTTAAAAAAGAAAATATGTGTTAATTTTCGCTCTTTTAAGCGTTCTAATTTTTTACCCCTATAAAGCGACATTTTGAATAGAGAAATCGAAAAACAAAAACCGATGTGACAACTTCAATCCTTCTATTATCTTAAATCAGTAGAATTTCTGCTCCAGCTTTTGCCGTCTCGGAGCCTTTGTCTGGAAATGAAAGCCTATACATTTTCGTGTAAAGGGAAATAACTCAAAAACGGAAGTATATTTTTTGAAATGTTAGAAAACATTCTGATAGAGTTTAGTAACGTCTATAAACTTAAAATTTGAGCAGATCCATTGAAAAATGAGTGAGATATGGGGTTTTAAAGTTGGTGGCTAGGAAGTAGAAAAAAAAGAATAATAATCTTTACCAACAGAATCAGTAGAAGGTCTGACGTTGGAAACGGAAGACCTTAAAAATTATGCCCGAAAGGGGTGACCTTTTCCCAAAAATTCAAAGTCAAGGATAAGCAAAATTTTCGCCGTAATGAAGTTTTCAAAACAGATATCTTTTGTTTTTTGCAGGAATATTCAACATTTAATATGTACAACTTTACTTAATAATACAATCTATAAAACTTGAGGGTTCTAAGGAACGCATGTGTCGCCTAAAGATGTTATTACTTAATCTAAGAGTGGCGATCTATTTATATGCTATATTACAGTAAAACTCGTTTAGTACCAACACGGTAATTGGAAATTCACGGTTAAAACGAAGTTATCTTGGATCCCCAGACATATATATTTAACGAATTTCTTTTACCGATAAAACGAATTACGGATATATCAAAGTATTTTCATAGGTCCCAGTGACTTCGTTATAACCGAATTCTGCTGTAGCATATACGTACAGTAATTCATGCAAAAAAATCTAGCATGATAGTTCATAAATGAACAAAAAACATCCACACATACATGTAGTACATGTAAAGGACTGCGGTAAAGTATGTCAGTGAAATGAATAATGAAATTAAAATCATTATATTATAATATTCATCATTTAACACGTGTTTAAAATACGTTTTTCTCTATACCAATTGTCACCCAACACGATCCCTTGTGAGTATGTTACCATACAATGTATTTCATTGACAAATATTGGCTTTAAAAGTCGGAGATAAAGACTTTTCCCTATATGCTTTACATTCAATTTGGGCCCTCACCCTCACCCCGGGGGTCATGATATCAACAAACTTAAACCTTTAGGGGCTTGCATTTAAAATTGAACAATTATGGCTCTGCTTTTTTAAAAAGATTTTTTTTAAATCCTTTGTTTTCCTATGGATGGTTCAAACAGGTTCGTTGTGGCCCTAACCCACCACCTTGGGTTATGATTTCAAAAAACTTAAATACACATAACCTGAGGATATTTCCACATGAGATTTACTAGTATCTTGCCTGGCCCAGTGGTTTTGGAGAAAGTGGTTTTTCTAGTGTTTTCGAAAATTTTCCCAATATATTTCTATGTAAAGATTTGATCGTCCGTTGTGACCTCTCCTGGGGATCATGAACAAACTCCAATTTACACTACCATATATATTAATATGACCAATCAGGTTCTTGCTGTTATTGAGATTTTTAAAGATTTTTCCAATATATTTCTATGTAAAATTTGATCGTCCCTCGTAACCCCGCACTACCCCCAGGGGTTCTGATTGGAACAGACATCGATCTACATTACCTGAGAATGCTCCCATATACGTAAATACAACCAATCATGGCTTTGCTGTTCTTGAGAGGAAGATTTTTCCCGTATATTTCTATGTAAAACTTGGATCGTCCTTTATGGCCTTGCCCTACCCAAGGGAATCAAGATTTGAAAACAAGAGGCCCATGGGCCCTATAGGTTCACCTGAGCATCATGCAACAACTTTCAAATGATTGAATTTGGTTCATGTTTTAAGCTAGATGCTATTACATTCACAATTTTGAAAGAGGCACCATTGCTAATCATAACTATACACTTAACAATTGCTTAGTTTGTTTACTTAATACCCATAAGCAGGGTAGGGGAACAAAAAATGCATTTCAACCAATCAGTAGTATTCAGCAATAATCAGAAGTGCCCCTACCACACATAACCCTAAGTCTACACATTGCACAATTTTTGAAAAGGCACACTTGCTTATCAAAAATATTTGATTATTACCAACGAGTAGAGCCCCCCCCCCCCTTTGGTGTCTCTGACCCAGGGGCCTTGAAATTCACAATTCTGGAAGAAAAGCCCTTGCACACCATAACTATGTAGGTAGTTCATCTGCTTATTACCCAGGAGTAGAGAAAAAGATTTCATTGATGTAATGTAATCTATTTTCACTATTTAATTTTTATAGAGTCACGCCTTAACACCATAACCCCTGACCCTGGGGCCATAAAATTCACAATTTTGGAAGAGGCACTCTTGCTCATCATAACTATTTACTTAATTATTTTATTTAATACCCAGAAGCAGAGAAGAAGATTTTCAAAGAATTAATGCATTTTCACTATATAATTAATAGAGCCCCGCCCTAGCGCCAGAACCCCTTACCCTGGCCCATAAAATTCACAATTTTGGTATAGGCACTCTTGCTCATCATAACTATGTACTTAGCTAGTTTATTTAATTCCTAAGAGCAGTGAAGAAAATGTTCAAAGATTTGATGCATTTTCACTATATAATCAATAGAGCCCCCCTAAGGCCAGAACCCCTGACCCTTGGGCCATAAAATTCACAATTTTGGTAGAGGCACTCTATGTAGGTAGTTCATCTGCTTATTACCCAGGAGTAGAGAAAAAGATTTCAATGATGTAATGTATTTTCACTATTTAATTTTTATAGAGTCACGCCTTAACACCATAACCCCTGACCCTGGGGCCATAAAATTCACAATTTTGGAAGAGGCACTCTTGCTCATCATAACTATTTACTCAATTAGTTTATTTAATACTTAGGAACAGAGAAGAAGATTTTCAAAGAAATTATGCATTTTCACTATATTATAAATAGAGCCCCGCCCTAACACCTTAACCCCTGACACTGGGGCCATAAAATTCACAATTTTGGCAGAGGCACTTTTGTTCATCACAACTATGTACTTAGTTTATTTAATACCCAGAAGCAGAGAAGATTTTCAAAGCTTTAATGCATTTTCACTATATAATAAATAGCTATAGAGCCCCGCCCAAGCACCAGAACCCATGACCCTGGGGCCCATAAAATTCACAATTTTGGTATAGGCACTCTTGCTCATTATATCTATGTACTTAGTAAGTTTATTTAATACCCAGGAGCAGAGAAGAAGATTTTCAAAGAAATAATGCATTTTCACTATATAATCAATATAGCCCCGCCCTAGCACTAGAACCCCTGACCCTGGGGCCATGAAATTCACAATTTTTGTTCCCCTTTACCCACAGATGCTATATGCCAAAATTGGTTGAAATTGGTTCCGTGGTTTCAGAGAAGAAGCTGAAAATGTTTAAGAGGCAGTCCACCAAAAAACCAGGCAATGGGTGGCACATCACATGTCATGAATTTTTATTATTACATTTTGCATGTAGTATTGAAGCAAGTGTTTACACATGACACACATCCAAATAAATTTTAGTGCCCGTCTAGTCCTTTTTTTGGTAAATGCTTAATTTTAAGTGCAAAAAGGTCAACATGAGGGTAAAAAAATACTACGTTTTTATTTTGTTTTATTTGTAACAGATACTCAAAAGCTGGATGTGTCGATGAATATTATTTAAAGTATAGACCCTTATCTTTTATTTTATGAATGAATAAGACTCCAATTTACACTTCTTTAGAAAAAATTATATGGTCCAAATTTGAGTTTAGCAAGTAACTGTTTACTTCAGTAGCCAATTCTCATTACGTTATAAAACCCAATACATTACAAGGGCAGATTTGTTTACTTATGTTATTATGAATACAAAGTACAAACTTTTGAGTCATTCAATAAAATCAGTGGGAACAGGTATATTATATTGAAAGAAATAAAAGGAGTCAAAATTACCTTTTTTTTTTTTTTTTTTTATAGTTTTCACAAGTGAAACCGATCCCGACCGGAATTATATAAAGAAGAAAATACTAAAATAGTAAAGTCAAATTTGGCTCTTTTGTTGTAACATGATCAAAAAATTACTTGATTTATTTTTTAAACACATAATATAGGTGGCAGGTGCCTTTAGTTTGATAAATTTATTTAATTTTGCAATATTTTCGATCGGGATCGGTTTTATTTCTATCGGGATCGGTTTTTACCGTAAATTTAGAAATATTTCCTAAATTTGGCTCTTCATGTTAATTTATCAGTAAAACATGCTTGTCTATTATTTCTTTTAAGTCAGTTTACTGTTTTTAAATGAGTGTAACCATAGATTCAAATGTATATATTATTTAAATTACTAATGTCTTGTTATGATTATGGGTTGTAAGGGTTTCTAAATGACAAATTATTAATTATGAATATGTTTTTATATAATTGTTTATTACTTCTCGGTCTTGTTTGAAATCTGGGGTTGAAAGTTAATTGTTTTATTTGATGTTTAGGAAAGGCATTTTAGCACTTGTTAGCAATATCTAATTCTTGACATCTCTGAAGATTACCTGTAAAACATCTGATTGATTTCTTATAGATACTAGGTATTTAGAAAAAGGATTTGTACATGCATTATGCAACAACTGAGAGCAGGCAACTTTCTAGCTTCATTATTCATCTTATTTCCAAGTAAAAATTCTTTTTTATTTGTCTCAGAAATTAAAGAGTAAATTCTATCAGTGGCGAAATTAAACTTGCCTAAATACAGGAAATATTTTTATGTGTACAGTCTCGACGTTATTCAAGTTTTTCTTACCTGCCATCTGTAAAGCCTTTCCTCTTTTACAAAATTTGATTTTATATAAATAAGAAAATGAGTTCCTTCATAGATAGTATCATAACAAAAATTGCACTAAAATAAGATTGTAACACGTTTTTGTGTATTTGCACTAATAAACATGCTAGATGCTGGCCTCTAGGGACCTTTTAACCTGATCGAACGATTCCTAGAATATACGATTCATTACAGTGCGGTTGTTTACTTGTTTACTTGTTTATCGGAAGATGTATTTGGTTAGGAGGAAGAAGCAACCAATGAAATTGGAGTGACCAGAGTTCAGATGTTGGGATAAATTAACTACGGAAAATAATATATTAAGATTATGCAAAAGATTGGTAATTATTTTAAAAGTGCATTAGAAAATTAAAAAGTACTCAATGTCAGACTAACAGTAATTAAAGTTCAAATTAAAATTTAAAATATTTATTGCAAATTTCGAAGGAGTTACAAATATGGAGATGGAAATCTACAAACGTAAACCAAGTATGAAATGAACGGCCGGGATAGACAGGATTTCAGTGGAAAGCTGAATCTTGACTGTCTTGGTTGCATTTCATACAGGTGAGATAATTTTCTAGACTTGCGCGGTTTTTGTCAAATTATTAAAATTTTCAAATGGCTTAATTTGTTTTCAGGTTACATTTTTTTTATATTAGAACTAACAATGTTTAGTATATTGTAAAAAATTATTTATTGTAATCATAACGAATACAAATAGATTGTTTAATTTAATAAAAAGTGGAAAGCTGAATCTTGAATGTCTTGGTTGCATTTCATACAGGTTGGGTAACATCGCCACTCCCCAACCATGTCAGCCGCTCAGGTCTGGAAAGCTTCCGTTGGAAATATAATGACAAGAAATTATAATAAACGGATAACGCAAATGACTCATCCCGGTACCTCCACAAGTCAAGCGAGTTCAAAAGTAATCATAAAAAAAGAGAGCGGAAAATGAGACGTCCCGTTAACTCTTCACGAGTTCCAGTGAACGAGTTTAACCAGATTATGATGACCGAGCATTATAGCTGTTTATTTTTTTTTTTTATGAAAATAGTATCATTATTCAAGAGCCGATAAACCGTGAGCAAAAAGCAAGGTTGGGGGGGGGGGGGTTTAGGAAAGGCATTTTAGCACTTGTTAGCAATATCTAATTCTTGACATCTCTGAAGATTACCTGTAAAACATCTGATTGATTTCTTATAGATACTAGGTATTTAGAAAAAGGATTTGTACATGCATTATGCAACAACTGAGAGCAGGCAACTTTCTAGCTTCATTATTCATCTTATTTCCAAGTAAAAATTCTTTTTTATTTGTCTCAGAAATTAAAGAGTAAATTCTATCAGTGGCGAAATTAAACTTGCCTAAATACAGGAAATATTTTTATGTGTACAGTCTCGACGTTATTCAAGTTTTTCTTACCTGCCATCTGTAAAGCCTTTCCTCTTTTACAAAATTTGATTTTATATAAATAAGAAAATGAGTTCCTTCATAGATAGTATCATAACAAAAATTGCACTAAAATAAGATTGTAACACGTTTTTGTGTATTTGCACTAATAAACATGCTAGATGCTGGCCTCTAGGGACCTTTTAACCTGATCGAACGATTCCTAGAATATACGATTCATTACAGTGCGGTTGTTTACTTGTTTACTTGTTTATCGGAAGATGTATTTGGTTAGGAGGAAGAAGCAACCAATGAAATTGGAGTGACCAGAGTTCAGATGTTGGGATAAATTAACTACGGAAAATAATATATTAAGATTATGCAAAAGATTGGTAATTATTTTAAAAGTGCATTAGAAAATTAAAAAGTACTCAATGTCAGACTAACAGTAATTAAAGTTCAAATTAAAATTTAAAATATTTATTGCAAATTTCGAAGGAGTTACAAATATGGAGATGGAAATCTACAAACGTAAACCAAGTATGAAATGAACGGCCGGGATAGACAGGATTTCAGTGGAAAGCTGAATCTTGACTGTCTTGGTTGCATTTCATACAGGTGAGATAATTTTCTAGACTTGCGCGGTTTTTGTCAAATTATTAAAATTTTCAAATGGCTTAATTTGTTTTCAGGTTACATTTTTTTTATATTAGAACTAACAATGTTTAGTATATTGTAAAAAATTATTTATTGTAATCATAACGAATACAAATAGATTGTTTAATTTAATAAAAAGTGGAAAGCTGAATCTTGAATGTCTTGGTTGCATTTCATACAGGTTGGGTAACATCGCCACTCCCCAACCATGTCAGCCGCTCAGGTCTGGAAAGCTTCCGTTGGAAATATAATGACAAGAAATTATAATAAACGGATAACGCAAATGACTCATCCCGGTACCTCCACAAGTCAAGCGAGTTCAAAAGTAATCATAAAAAAAGAGAGCGGAAAATGAGACGTCCCGTTAACTCTTCACGAGTTCCAGTGAACGAGTTTAACCAGATTATGATGACCGAGCATTATAGCTGTTTATTTTTTTTTTTTATGAAAATAGTATCATTATTCAAGAGCCGATAAACCGTGAGCAAAAAGCAAGGTTGGGGGGGGGGGATGGCATCAATATTTTTAAAAATTGGTTTCATGAACGTGAAAACATTTTAGAATTGGCCAACATAGTCACATGTTTAAACTCCATATAAAAAAAAAATTAAATAAAATTTAAAAAAAAAACGAAATGTTTCACTAAACCATCTTCCGTTTTAGTGCGAAACTATAATTTAACTCAATAAATACATTTTTATAACTTATTTTCAAGGTTTTTTTTCCATTTTTCATCGTATAGTGGATTGTTTATTTGTATTTAACTGAATATATATATATATAGAAAAGAAAAGAAATTTTCATTATAAACACTTCATAATTATTTTTGCGCATATCTTAGTAAATCAGTAAAAAAATTAGTTCTCAGACATGTATAATTACTTATCAAAACGTCATTTAGCTGAGACACCGCCCGTGTATAGAATATTTTAATTTTAAAATATTATTGAACATTTAGAATAATTCACTATGAAGAGTGATTATTATTCATTAAACAGAAAAAGGGAAATCATTTTTTAAATATCTTTTTTCTTTACACTTTCACGCCAGTTTACAGAACACTTGTAACTTATTCATTGTGAATATTAGTCAGGTATATGACGTCACCGATACATCAATGGAAGGTTGGATTCAACCTGAATAATAGAGCCAATTTTAATCTAAATATTACGTTTAGAGGCGAAAATGAAATTATTTTTTTTTAATTAATTATTTATTTTTTGTTAAATAATTTTCTTTAGTGTAACGATTCTTAATATTTCACTAGGATTCCGATAAAAAGGTGTTTAGCAGATTTACCGATGTAACGGGAGATAACTCTTGCTTCGCAAAATTTCATAAAAACGGCTATGTATTTTGCCAGAAAACTACTATCAAAAGTTTTTTTTCCCACTGATTTTATTTTTTAAACAAAAAGATGAAATATTTCTAGATTTAGTTAAGTGTGAATTATAGTCCTATTAAAAATGTATTAGAAATTACAGTTCTTTGTTTCTGACCTTTATCCAATGGTTTATATAGGGGAATTCAAAAACACAAAACACAAGGGACCGTTCACGGTAGCTCAGTCGGTAGAGCGCTCGCTCCGTGATCGGGAGGTCGTGAGTTCGCATCTCGGCCGCGACCGACCTAGTCGTTAAAATGGGTAGCAACTGTTCCTTCGCCATGCGCTCGGCACTATGAAGTGAAAGTTGCGGGTCCTTCGGATGAGACCTTAAAAACCGAGGCCCCGTGTCAGCGGCAGGCGCTGGCCCGATAAAGATCCCTCACTGCTCAATGGCCCTGAGTGCCGAGTAAAGGTCAAAATTTGAAGCCCTTCACCGGCATACGGTGACGTCTCCATATGAGTGAAAAATTCTCGAGAGAGACGTTAAGCAATATACAATCAATCAATCAAAACACAAGGATATTTCACTAAATAAGCAATTTTCAAACAAATCTTCAATTACATTATTCCTTTTGGACTACATTGATATTGTTTTTAATAAAATATCAAATATTCCTCACGTTCGATGTGCCGCCTATTAATACAATACTGTCTGGTTTTTCGGTGGACTGCCTCTTAAATGTTAACGCACGACGATAATTCACCTGAGTTTACGCAGGTGACCTAAAAATGGATACTACAAAACCTAAGGATGCTTCAATATTAATACAACCAATCATGGCTTTGTTGTTCTTGAGAAGATTTTTTAAATAAAGTCCCATTTATTCCTATGAAAAACTTTGATCTTCCCTCATGGCCCCGCCCTACCCCGGGGGTCATGATTTGAACAAACAAAACAAAACAAAATTCCTGAGAATGTTTCCATATAAATATGACCAATCATGGCTTTACAGTAACTGTACTTGAGAAGATTTTTTTCAAATTCCTGTATATTTCTATGTAAAACTTTGATCGTCCATAATTTGTGAAAAACTTGAATCTACATTACCTGAGGATTTTCCCAAAAATGGTTCTTGGGAAGAAAATTTTTAAAATGTGCCACTTAATTAAACTATTTTTTAATCATCTTCCCTTGAATAAGGCATGGACCCTTCATTTGAACAAAGTTGAATCCCCTTCGCACAAGGATGATTTGTGGCAAGTTTGGTTAAAATTGGCCCAGTGGTTTTTAAGAAAGCTTGAAATGTGAAAAGTTTACAGACAGACGGACGGACTACAGACAAAATATGATCAGAAAGCTCAGCTAAAACCTGCTTCTTCTTACACTCGCTCTCTCTGTTATAACCAAAGGCTGTGACACGTTGAATATTATAATTCACCACGTGATATCTTTCATCAGGTATTTTAATGAATACTCAATTCAGTCACGTGACTTATTGATAGCTTGTTTTGTGCATATAAGTGGGACACTGTGCTCGAACATGTTCAATAGTCAGCTATCGATTTAAGATATTCTTTACTTACATGGATGAGCACATATGCTTTTAACCTGTGTAAATATTAATATATACTTGTGCCATACAGAATCAATAGGAAAATGCAAAAAATGATCTCGTATTTTTTAAATACATGTCATTGTTATTGATAAGGTCTAATTTTAGATCCATTATACGATGTTAACTCAACCCCCCTCTCATATATAAATAATGCTCAATCAAGGGCAGTTAAATTCTCTGTATTTTGAAAACCGTAAGGACAAAAAAACATGAAATTAATTACATGTACAAGAATGTGTTTGTGAAACACTATGCGCCAGGCGGCAACAGAGTTCGAAAAAGCTATTTTTAGCATAAAGGTCACAGTCAAGGTCACAAGGTCATTGACCTTAGTGTCATTTGAAA
This sequence comes from Saccostrea glomerata, assembly GCA_003671525.1. NCBI lineage: Eukaryota > Metazoa > Mollusca > Bivalvia > Ostreida > Ostreidae > Saccostrea > Saccostrea glomerata. Next base: position 464,869 of record PRKT01000300.1, on the reverse strand, counting down.
GAACTTAATTAGTGGAGCATGCATACCAAAATGTCCCTATCTACTATGGTTCACAAGTTATGGCAAAAGGCGAAAAAGCTATTATTACCAAAGGCACATAGGTCAGAGTCAAGGTTACAAGGTCATTGACATTGATATCATTTGAAAGAACTGTATAAGTGGAGTATGCATACCAGATATTAACTGAAGAAATTTAGCTCTCTGCTTGAGAAAATTCTGACACATAAAGCAGAGAGCTACAGATCCAAGCGTTGTAAAAACCTTCGATTTACGCCGACGATTTTTTGTCGCTCACTTCGAGTATTTTTTGTTTTGCAGTTTATACTTTCTCCGGCTTTAAAATGGTATTTAGTTATTATGCGCCCGAATTTATTCGGGGCGTATATTGTTTTTGTCCTGTCTGTCTGTCTGTTGTCAACTTTAACCTTGGCCATAACTTTTGAACCGTGAGAGATAGAGACTTCATATTTGGTATACATTCTCCACTAATTAAGCACTTTCAACTGACACCAGGGTCAATGACCTTGTGACCTTGACTGTGACCTGTATGCTAAAAATAGCTTTTTCGAACTTTCGCCATAACTTTTGAACCAAAGGAGATAGAGACTTCATATTTGGTATGCTTACTTCACTAATTAAGTTCTTTCAAATGACACCAAGGACAATGATTGCGTGACCTTGACTGTGACCTATTTGCTAAAAATTGCTATTTTAGAATTTTGTTGCCGCCGGGCGCATAGTTTTTCACAAACACATCTTGTTAATCATACATTTAACTTCCATTCCTGATAATTAACTTACCTTTCAACGCCAACAAATGGCTGTTTGTGGCTACTGACGTCGAAATTGAACTCTTTTAAACCGACATTACAAAACTATTTACCGGACTGTTTCGGACCGTTGAAGGGTAAATAAAGTATTAAAAAAATGAGAGTTAAATATATGATTAAATATCTGATACCATTCTTATTGCAAGAGAAAGCTTAAACTACACGAAATAAATACCTAAAGTAGCGACAAAAAATCGTCGGCATAAATCGAAGGTTTTTACAACACATGGATCTGTAGCTCTCTGCTTTATCATTCCGAATTTTCTCAAGCAGAGAGCTGCAGCTAACCAGATAAGAAGTCTCTATCTCTTATGGTTCAAAAGTTATGGTGAAAGTTAAAGTTGACAACAGACAGACAAACAGATAAACAGACAGAACAAAAACAATATACGCTCTGGATCTATCGATCCGGGCGCATAAAAATGGATGTCAGATCGACAAGGTCTGTTATGTAATGTCGGTTTAAAAGAGTTCCATTTCGACGTCCGAAGTGGCGTTGTCAGTTTAACAAGGTCTGTCGATCTGACATCCATTTTTAGGTGGTAAATACACAAAAGTGAAATTAGATTAAGATTTATAATCAAGAGAAACAACCGAAGACACGTCCAATTAATGAAAATATTGAAGAGGAAATCGTTTTTCCGTATAAGATCAGCTCTACATTTCTCAATATTTGCATTGATCATGCAAACGATGAAAAATCTGGGCATCTTGTATAATTTTTCTTGGTAAATGCTTTAATGCTAAAAAAATTAAACTTATTTAACAATTTTGTGACCTATCTGATGAATATGAAGAGCATGAACGCCAAAAATGTAACTTACTACATTATATGATTTAAAAATGGTGGCCACATTTGTTCCTAATTAAAGAAGTAACAAAACTTTTGAAATGATAGTACAACAATTTTGTATTTGTGGACACAGATGCCTCCAGTAATCTTTCTACTTTAAGCCCATGATCATTCTCACAAATACCTTGGTAAGCTATGTGATGTCTCTTCTGTCCTTGGTGCCAGTTACTGAGTTACTGAGAAATTGCGTCTGTTATTGAAAACACCTGGTATCTGCTTACCTGTATAAATAACATTATACATCATAATTTTGACACATAATCTTAATAAACCCATAGTCCTTCTTGATTTATAATTTTGACAATAACACTTATCACTGCAATGTTATCAATGTGTATTAAAATGAGATACATACATGTATACCATTGACATTTTGTAAGAACTTTAACCACATATCCCAGTAACTTTTCATGCTTATTGAAATTCAAATGAAGTGATAAGGCCGAAGGTTTGGATGCACCACTCGTTGCATCACAAATTCTCCTACTGCCATGTGTGATCTAATTGCCTTACTACAGAAACTGAACAATCCAACTACGAATTGTAACTCTCAAAATGGTAACCTTTTTCTGCAACATTTATTACCATAGTAACCTTTAGCTGTGAAATTTGCAAGACAATTATTTAGCAGGGTATATTTCTAATCCTAAATATGTGATTCTTGTTGCAGTTTTATCTTCAGCTAAGGGGATACCAATATCACTCTGTATCCCAATAATTAATCAGTTTACAATAAGCTGTATACATTCTGTTTCCCTTTTCCCAGTAAAAATAAAGTCATCATCTATGTAGTGATCTGAAGTGTGTAAATTCAGTTTGTTATTTTGTTAACTAATGAAAAATTGTTGTAAATGTCTCCAATATTTAACATCTTATTGCAGAGACTTTGGTAACATTTTTCTATGTAGTAAAACCCATTTACTGAGAACCCAAACAATTCAAAATCACCTGTATGTTTAAGCATTAATTAATCTACAAGCACTTTTCAATTTAACTTTTACTAAAAGAGCCCCCTTTCCTAACACAGAAATCATGTCTACTAGGTTGTCAAATGATAAAACATTTACAATACACAGCTCTAGATCAATGAAATCATTTAATATGCCTTTTGATTCAGGGTATGAGAAATGAGCAATCATCCGTACCTGCATGGATTTAGGAATTATACAAATGGTAACATGTGAAGATTCATTGGGAAAGGAAGTTCACCATAATGTAATACCCTTAAAAAATATATCCCTCCTTCATAAATTACTTTGTAGGCTGTACTTTGATCTGGGTAATCTTTAAATATTTTGATACTTGTTGTAAGGGACATGATATTGGGTGCCCATTGTTACATTTTCATGCAAATATACAATACCAACATGTCTGTGTGCTACAGAAGTCCCTGTAGTTTAAGTCAAAAAATTTCCTGATTGATACTTGCCCCATTAAAGATTTGGTTGCAATAGTCTGAGGCAATGGGGCTTGTATGAACATGATCAAGTTTTGGTGATTGGTTGAAGCATCCTCACTAGCTGTCATCTGGCTGGATATAGGTTGAGGGGGATATGCTCTCTTTAGTAGCAGTACCAACCTTGATGTTGCATTCCACCTCTTTTTCGGGCATTTCTTATGCAATATATAAACTTTACAAGTTAACAAATAAATCTTTTTTTTTTACCTTTTAATATTGCATTAGTGACTTTCAAACAAATTTGACATGAGCTATATATATATCAGGAATTTATACATAACTTATCACAACAATTTATCATATTAACTTCTCTTGATATTTATAATAAGAGACCACAGCGAGTTTATAGACATGTGTGCAAATGGAGGAAATTCAGATTTAAATCTGCATATTGTTCAAAGGACTTTTTATCAATCATGCGGAATATTTTACTCTGTTCAAAAAACTTTATATCAATCATGTCTTGATTTGAAATTTCTTAACATCCTCTGGGGTGCATAGCATCATGGTGTCTTAGGCAAACAGCAATAACTTACTTGAGAAAAAACATAACAATTTTACACGTTATGTTAATGTTAATTGTTGTAATGATCCGACTTTAAATAAGATTTTCTGATACACGTCTACTGTAGTAAACATAGCTTTGTATGTGACGTCATAATTTCTTCACATAATGGCTCGGGAACTTCGATCCGTTTAACTTTTGCGGAAAATTTCCAAGGTTCGAATTTTGATCCTGACGCATGGGGAGTAATACTATATCTATTTTATCTTTTTTTTATTCTAAATGTATTTGCATATACTGAACTTGCCTACCTTAGGCAGGGAACGCAAACAAATTGGACTTAAGGGAGATGTACAAGCCATATTGGATCTAGTCTGGTGTCTAATAAGAAAAATAAGTAATAATCCTTACTAGGTTATATAACTTAATATTTTTATTTGTTGCATCGCATCGTCTGATTAATGAAAAAAACGCGATTTTAACCCCACTCCAGCAAATCGGGAAAAACGTTTCTGTTTATCGCTTGAGTTTCCTCGTTCATTATCATTTCACTGAGCACGTGGTTGGCATGTGTGTATATCCTCTGTGGATAGACGCGTTTATTACCATGATTATATTTAATTTTCCATGGAACAAAGTTATTATAATTTGTTGATTCCTTTAAAACTCAAGAAGATTAAAAAATGTCCTATTCATATGTGTTTAAGGCGGATCTCTTTTCTATAGCGATAGAAGTTATTTTTTAATGGGGCTCTGCAAAGAGAATGCTTAGCTTTTAAATTTGAAAATGTGAAACAATATGCCATGCATGAAAAACACGTTGTAATTACAAGTATTACATCCGAAAAGTAGGTACATATGTCAATTTTGTTCAGTAGTTAGATAGAAAAATTAGACAGTTATAGGATTTCCTTCTGGCACCTCACAGAAATTAGAGATTGTTTGCTATGGTCCACACATTGTATTGGGTAATGCTTTGGACATAAAAACACATCATGTCTCATAATGTTGACAAAGTTGAAGCTTTCATCCACATACGAAGTTAGATAAAATATATTGAGCTGTTTCTTTGAAATTTAAAAGAGAACACAATGTTTGCAAAGAAAGGTCCATTGCCTATGCTATGTCTATCTTCGCAAAAAAGAAAAAAGTGGAAGGCTACCCCCCTCCCCCCGAAATCCTATGTTTGTTTTTCAAAATAGTGCCAAAGATTCAGAAATTTTGCATCACCAAGTATGTGATGGTCCATGTACTACAAAGTAGTTAGCCTTATATTATTAAGACCACTTTTTAAAATATATATTTGGTTGCCCCCTCTTCCGACTTACTGACTATAGAAATGGCCCGACTAATTTTTTTTTTACATCCCATTACACGATATATTTTTTTCATTTTATTCCGTCAACAAATATGTTTAAATTTTAAGGAAATAAAAATTCTCATCTATAAATACCCGATAATTTTTCCCTGAGTTGGGAGGACCACCAAACATCATTTTAAAGATGGTCTAAAATATTCACTTATGTTGATTTTTTTCTTTACTCTGAAAAATTGTAATTTTGACAGCATGGGCATAGTGAAGAAAAATGTTTTTATTCACCTTGTTTTGAACTTGAAATTACCATAAAAAGGGCAAAATTTAGACATTTTCTCAACAAATGGTTGTAGAGAGAACATTAATGCACACTTTGCATTATTTTTTGGATTTTTTAAGGTTTTTTTTAACCAAAAGTATAGATTATCTAGACAAAACAAGATGCATATATTGTATCTCTATCATAAGGACTTGAAATATGATCAGAATATCATGTATTTTAGCCATTCGAAGAAATGTTAACATTTTGTTCTAATTGCACTAAAGGTGGCCGGACGAATATTGTATCGTCAAAAGCAAATCTACATAAAAATATCTAGAAAGCGTACCGAGTAAGAAATGTTGAATATTTCTTAAAAGCCAATCAGGCGTATTTTTACCAATCTAAACTCTTGATTAATCATGCCCCGTGGGGATCCGGGTTAGAATAGGTCCTCAGTACCCCTTGCTTGTCGTAAAAGGCGACTAAATGAGGCGGTCCTTCGGATGAGACCGTATAAACCGAGGCCCCGTGTTACAGCAGGTGTGGCACGATAAAGATCCCTCCCTGCTCAAAGGCCCTGAGTGCCGAGCATAGGCCTAAATTTGCAGCCCTTCACCGGCAATGGTGACGTCTCCATATCAGTGAAATATTCTGGAGAGGGACGTTAAACAGTATACAAATCAATCAATCTTGATTAATCAGTGACATCTTTCCTGTTGAGCCTTCCCGGCATAAAAGGAAGCCCAAACCCGATGTTAATTTTGAAGTCTGCATATCATACATCGAACCCGATTTCTTTTCTCATAAACTAAATGCAAATATTTTATATTTCAAATAGATGCTAATATTTGAGTATTAAATTGAAAAATCAACTTGATATATATTGTACATGTAATTAAAATATATGAAAAATTGATTACATTCGTAATTCGAATAAAACTTGTTTTAATAAATGCTAATAAATTATGCAGTATCTGTTTATGATAATTTAACATACGGAGATAACGAGGAGGACTCAAGATCAAAATCCATAAAACAATATTGACACAAAATAGAAGCAGAGCAGAACATCAGGGATCATGTTTTATACATATTGAAATATGATGCAAAAAGTGGCAAGTGGGACAAACTATGATTCAGTGTTAGTGTAAAACATGCAAAAATCAATATATCCTCAGCTTGAAAAGTAGGAGGGTATATAGTGATCGCGATATCCGACCGTCTAGCTGTACGTCCGTCCGTCTGTTCCGCTTTGTGGTACCCATCTCTCATCTGCAACTCCTCTTATACCACTCAATGAAATTAGATCAGACTTTCACAGAATCTTAGTTACATAGTGCCATTATGTACCTCTTTTTTACTTTTTGATCGGACACATACATGTATATCCGATCGGGTTTCCCATGGCAAAACAAGGATACTACCATTCTTTTTATAATAGTGAAGGGTACCCATCTTTTATCCGCAACTCCTCCTATACCACGGAATAACATTTAATGATACTTTCACAGATATTTTATTATAGGCCTATCCTGTCATTGTGCACCTCCCATTTCACTTTTGATCTGACACTTATTTCGGGTCTTCTAGCTCAAATTAAAACATGTACTTAACTATTTTAATCATATGGGAGGCAGGGGATATCATTTATTGAGCTCAGTGCCTCCAGTATACCTCTAATTTACCTTGATTTTCAGGATGTTATTACTTATATACAGGAAAAATCAATCTTCCAAACGAATATAAGGTTTTTTGATCCCCCGCTAAATGGGGGGGGGGGGTTATTAATTTCAGACAGACAAACCGAAATTCTGTCTGTATTGCTTTCGTTTCCATATAATCCCTCAAGAAGCCTTTGACTTTTTGCAATGTTATTTTACGAAACATCTCCCTATGAACTAAGAAACATCCCTATTGATTTTGATGTAAAAAGGTCATAAATGCAGCAATTCTGTCTGTTTTAACAATTTCGTTTCCATGCAAGAAGCCTTTGAGCTTTTGCAAATGACATTTTAGACCACAAATCTATTTGGCCTTAGGAAGATCCCTATCTATAGGAAGACCCCTATTTATTTTTAGTGTAAAAAGTCGTAAATTATACATTGTGTGCATGTGTGCATAAAACTTTAATATGTCTTAAAGTGCCCTACCCACTTTACTCCCTTCCCGGTACAGCATATTATCTTCTTTTTTTCCTTCTTGGAGGACACAGATTATCTGAATTTGCTTGTAGATAAATGATGCAATAAGTGGCGATGTTCGCAACAATTGTTATTAAAACAAAAAAAAAACTTATTAATCATATACACTGTACTTTAATTTACCTGATGTTTTCAGGATACAGAAATTATTAAAATACTTTTTTCTCATAGGCAATTACTTGTTCACTTTTGTAGGTGACTACTTGCAGAATAGGTGTTTGATGTCGGACAAATCTTGCCGTCCTTGTCCAGCTCGGCTCACATCTTGTGTAGGACTACCAAATGGCAAGAATCCAATGGTTGGATTCATGTGGAAATCAAAGTATATTATCTGTTACAAAAACAGAACTTTAAGGTCAGAGGAATGCCCAGTAGGTGATTATTTCCATCCTAGAAGAGGAGTCTGTTTGAAACCTGTTGAACCAGGTATGAAAGATAAAACAGCTTCTGATAATGGTAGTGCTTATCTATATTAAGGATGACGTTTACTCAGGTTTCAGAAAGCAGAAAGGAAATTTTATATAGTACAATATTATAAATCAAAAATTGTTCTAAATGGATAAAATAAGCTAGTTTTAAATCAAAATCAATTTGAAAATTTAATTTTTTATTATTCAAAGAAAATATACAGGAACAAAAGTCAATGTATGGTAATGAAGAGGAAATTCGGACTAAATTTTTAATTTTTAATTTTTGTCAAAAAAATTATTTCTTGCAATACTAATCACAAAGTAAAGGTTACATGTATTTTTAATCATAATTTTGCAAATATTATATGTGTTAGAGCTTATAAATTATTTCAAATATTTGAAAGCTGTGAAATAAAGAAATTCAAAAATATGTACAAAAACCATTCGAGACAACATATCTCAATAATTTGATCATTGACCCGATATAATATAAATACCATTAGAATAACGGCAAGAAAAGTTATCTGAGGCTATCAATAGTTTAGAGTTCTTATCAGTCAGATTTTTGTATTTTTCGATTAAAAATTGGGGGAAAATATAAATATGACAGAGGAAATTCGGACTGTAATAATTATGACATTTATGGCCCAAACACCAATCCTTTCTTTATATGAAGCAACGATGTTCCATTGCTATAACATTTCATTATTTAAAAAGTTAAGTTGCTTGTAATATTCTGTGTGTATAGAAAAAAAATGGTCATAGTGTGAAAAATTGAGGTATTTCCCGAGAAATACTCAGGGGTAACTAGCATGAAAAGAAGGTCATTGACCTAGTTATTTGACATTGAAATTTAACACAAGAATCATTGGTGTACAATGTGCAATAGGTAGTTTTCGTTCTTATCAGTGGAATTTTTGGTCATCTGGGTAAAGGTATACCTTAATGTGTCAGTCATAAGTGATAAAAATGATAATGTCTTTGGTTATGTTATGTTACAGTTGATGTACCAGATTACTGCAAGGCACATTTAAGTGATATTTTGCCAAACCCTTACAATTGTGGTCAGTACTTCAATTGCTCCACAGGAATAACAAGCACATTTCAGTCTCAAACTCCAAGATCATTAGAATTGTTTAGGATGGAGTGTAGCTACCCAGACTTGTTTGATAGCAGTTCGAGCAAATGTGGACACTTTGAGATTGTGGCATGCAGAGGGCGACCTGAACCCCAAGCTCCTTGTAAGATCTTTTTTGTTATGACAATGTGTATAGATTAATCTGGAAATGATTTTTTACAAACCTTCTCCTTATTTTTAGGTCACCTGAGTAAACCGCTCAACCAATTTCAACCAATTTTGGCACAAAGCATCTATGGGTAAAGGGGAACAAAAATTGTGAATTTCACGGTCCCTGCCCTCCTAGGGCATGAGGGGTGGGGCCAAAACCACTAAAATTAGTGCAATCTTTAAAAATCTTCTATGCTCCTGGACATCAAGCAGTCAAACTGTTGGCATGATTGTATTCAGCATTGAGTCCTCTACCAAAATTGTGAAATTCATGGCCCCAGGGTTAGGGGTGCTAGGGCGGGGCTAAATAGACTGTATATTGAAAATGCTTTTTTACTTTAAAAATCTTCTCTGCTCCTGGGCATTAAATAAGCTAACAAAGTACATAGTTATGTTGATTAAGACTGCTTCTTCTAAAATTGTGAATTTCATGGCCCCAAGGTCACGGGTTCTGGTGTTAGGGCGGGGCTCAATTGATTATAAAGGGAAAATTTATAAATTCTTTAAAAAGTTTCTCCTCTGCGCTTGGATATTTAACCAAAGAACTATGTACATAGTTATGATAAGGAAGAATGCTTCTTCCCAATTTGTGAATTTCATGGCCCCTGGGTCAGGGGTTCTAGTGATAGGGCGGGGCTCTATTGGTTATATACTGAAAATGCATAAATTCTTTGAAAATCTTCTTCTCTGCTCCTGGGTATTAAACAAACAAACTAAGTACACAGTTATGACGACAGAGAATGCTTTTTCATAAATTGTGAATTTCATAGCCTATGGGTGAGGGGTTCTGGTGTCAGGGCGGGGCTCTTTAATTGTTTATATAGTGAAATACATTATAATTCTTTAAAAAAAATTCTTCTCTTCTCCTGTGTATGAACAAGACTAACCAAAAACATGATTATATTGAATAAGTCTGCCTCTTCCAAAATTATGAATATCATGGCCCAAGGGTCAGGGGTTCTGGTGTTAGGGTGGGGCTCTGTTGATTATATAGTGAAATGCATAAATTCTATCAAAAAAATCTTCTCCTATGTTCCTGGGTATAAAACCAATGAACTATGTACATAGTTATAATGAGGAAGGATGCTTCTTCCCAATTTGTGAATTTCATGACCCCTTGGTCAGGGGTTCTGGTGTTAGAGTGGGGCTCTATAATGATTATATTGTGAAAACACATGAATTCTTTGGAAATCCTTTCCTTTGTTCTTTGGTATAATGCCAATGATCTAAGAATATATTTATGATGAAGAAAGATGTCTCTTCCAAAATGGTTAATTTCAGGGCCTCTGCGTTAGGGGTACTGCAGACGGGGGAGGGGGTTGTTACTTAGTCTGAAAATAAAGTAATACTTTGAAATCTGCTCTTTGATATTAATCAGCCATTTCTGATGAAATAAAATTTATAAAATTTCCAAAATTATGAAATATGTGGCCCCAGGGTCAGTGGTTCCTCTTGGTTGGTGTGCACAATTCGTGGTTATAAAGTGGAAATGCATTTTCTCTCTGTTACTCTGATCTGCTTTTGGGTATCAAGTAACCAAAATAAGCATGCTAAGTGTATAGTTATGATAAACAATGGTGCTTTTTTTCAAAATTGTGAATTTCAAGGCTTTTGGTTTAAAATAGTCAAAACAAATTCAGTTGTTGGAAAGTTGTTACATATTACTCAGGTGACCTATAAGGCCTGTGGGCCTCTTGTTTGAATATTCTTAATTGTTTTGCAATAGTTAGCCCAATTCCCTGTTATCTTCGACTTTAAGTAAGGCATGGCAAAACGCCCCAAAGTATACGATTTTGTTCTGCGACTCCCCCATGCGTTGTGTTTTCCCAGAAACGACTCTCCCATACGCCACCGCTACTGTCAGAGAGAAAATGTCTTAATATTAATTTCTATAAAATCTAATCAAGTTTTATTTATTGCATATAAAATAGTAAACGTTTGCTGATTCAACTGTCAGTCGTAGATTGTGCAAATAATGCATGCTTTGACCACTCGATCAACGTATATATGAAATCTATCGAATAAAATACCGAAAAAAAGACGTGACCCCAACTCTTCCGACTCCGAAGCGGTGAAAATCTAATCCGCCATACGCTACAAACGACTCTCCCGCGTTACCCGTTGTATACACTGAATTCATATGCTTATCCAGGCATTGCCGATACTTTCTAACTGACCAATCGGCTATTGAGATGCAGTAGGGGTGAGTACCACAAAATACTAAGGATATAATTTCATGCTTGGAAAAAATTGTTTTACCTTTTACCTGGTTTCTTAAAAATATTTTTATGCATTCGAACCACAGATTAGACATGGATCTATACATGTACGATTTCCGAGATCACATTTATAAACAATTGATTGGTAAATATACACTGTACATAGTTTTAAGTTTTGTAAAGTGTTTGGTGGGTATTTCGCTAGCCATAGGTCAACACGTATTTCCGAGTATCAGTGAATTAAAGTTTAATGTGCATTTCTTGACCCAAAACCGTAAACGCAGAGAATCCATTCGTATTATGAGGCGTCGCTGGTATTTTTAAAGCTGAACACTACTCGTAAATAGACATACGTCGATATCATTATCTACGATACATCAACACTAGGGTACACTCGTCGCATTCGTTACACCTGACTGCTTTATTGTCAATGTTCGTGCTGGTAATCTTGCTTTAATTACCTTTGTTTATATTTTATTGCAGTTATGTGTATCTGTGTTGCTTGTATTCTGCACTGACCTGTACAACTATAATTGTAAATTTATTTGGTGTCTTCCTTTCCTGCATTAGACGAAGTATTACGTTATTATTCTTGCTACCGAGTCCTGTATAGCATACGTCTATCTATACCGGTGTCACGTCTCCATATGAGTGAAAAATTCTCAAGAGGGACGTTAAACAATATACAATCAATCTATACCGGTGTCGACTGATTACACTGAACAGCGACTATGTCCTGCCCTTTATATATGGGTCTGCAGAGTATAGCGAGAATCGGGAACAAACACGGCGGACACATTCCTTTTACGAATCTTGTTTAGGTTTAAGTATAAACAACCTTGGCTGACAATTAAAAGTTTGAAATGTAGAAGTGGATAAAAGGTAAATTGACCTAAATCACGTGTCTGTTATAAAACGTAAACGTGTAGTAAACCAACATGTTATGGTCACGATGGATAAATGTCATGTGATGCGATCTCTGACGATCTAACTACCGTTTAGATAAGATGAATTGCGTTCCAATAGGATTATCAATACTTAGTTGACAAAATGACCTCGATCTGTCAAGAGTATCACGATCCGAGTCCCCGAATAGAAACGATCTTCTACGTTTTAATGCGTACTCTTGTGATATATATTATACGTTCATCGCGCATCCTTGCGCTAATGTGCGATAAAACAACGCGTTCATTTTAATGTCTTTCACGACCAGGATCAAGATGAAACACGCTTTAAGCTACGATTGTATCCCGACAGATATTACAAAAATCTGGCTCTACTGAGTCCATTATATTTTATCTATTAAAAAGTAAACAAAGCATAAACATACAATCAGTAAGAATGGCAGAAGGTGAGGTTGACGACAATGTCATGAACGTGGTGTTTGTAGTCATAACTTTTATTTTGTTCCTCCGTCGATGTAGCATCTGATCAAACGTGTTCAGGTTCAGAAAGAGATAGGATCTCCCGACATTTTTCTCTCTGTTTTCCTTGGGTGGCAATATTTTTTTCAAAACTCAGACATCTTCTTGTTCAATCGGTGAAAGAAACGCGTTCAATTTTCCCCGTTATTTTTTCAAGTTTAAGTACTCGTAATGTAGCGTGAGCGTCCGCAACAAAGCGTTAACACTCGTATCTAATGGCGTTTACTCTCATATGTCCGTATCAAATCGTATCTGAGCGAAAAAATACCGTGTCAGCTCGTGAGTAGTAGGACCACGCAAAGCGTCAAAGATAGTGACAGAATGTGAAACATCGGAACAAATCGCAAATCAGCGGGATGTTTGTCCTGTCCAAGATCGATCCCGATGATCACGATATGAAAGCCAGATTAGATGTGTTTACTTACGATGCAGCTGAGGTTAGTTACGATGCAATGCGATCTGATGCGATGATAAAGATTTAAATCGTGTTAATCGTAGAAAAATTTTTGACAGTCAAAAAAATTTCACGATTAACACGATAGCCACGAGTAAAAACGGGATAAGTTTCAGTTTGATACGATCACTACGATTTGTTCACGTTCGAGTCCCCGATTTAAATCGTGGCGCCAATCGTGATAGTTGGAACATAGCATTAGCGACTATGTGCGAAATAATAACATTGCCTATAAGGTAGACTCCTTGGACATAAATAATAACATATCCTTCATTGTACTAAGACCCGCCCATTCTCTTTAATAAAAGAACATACTGTCACAAACCAGGCCGAATTTTGCCGTGGTAGGGTCTAAAAATCATAGATAAAGCAGTATTCCTTATAAATAAAATATGTCGGAACTATTGAAACTATTCAAAAGGCATATTCACTCATGTTTGAAAACTATCAAAATCGTTGTTAATTTAATATAATATATAGAGGAAAAAGGGGCCTTTGATAGCAGTTATTTCACAACATCCTTCAACACAGAGAATAGAAAGAGTAACATTTATTTTCACAATATTAAATTTGAAATAGGTGTATTTGAAAACAATACTTAAGTATCATACCTATTAAATCATGTTTGAAATCATCATAAAGCGCTACTTCCTAAGTAAGAATATCAAAATGTTGTATGTGGTTGAAAGAAAAAAAAGAAGATGTGTTTGAGAAACACTGATGCCCCCGTATGGCAACATAGCGAAGGATAAGCTTTCTCTAATGTTGATCAAATATGTTGGTACCTTAAGTAAGGCCTTTTCAGAAGAAATACATATGTGAAATAAAAAACCCTAGCGCCACCTGTTCAAAGGTTATGACCAATGTTAACATTTTTAAAGGAATGACAAACTCTGGGTCAAGGTCAAAGGGTCAAGGTTGTTGGTTTTCAAAGAAAGGCCTTCTCTCAAAGATTACATACATGTATTGTAAGTATGAAAGCCCTGGCCCTAACTGTTCAAAAATATGGTCAAGGTAAAAGTTTGTAGAAAGAAGATCAAACTCCAAGGTCAAAGTCAAAGTTGTTGATGTCCAATGAAAGGTCTTCTCACAAGGATTACATATTTGAAGTATGAAAACCCTAGCCCTTACCGTTCAAAAGTTATGACCAAGGTTAAAGTTTATTCGTAAGTACGGAAATCTCCAAGGTCATGGTCAAAATTGTTGGTTTCAAATGAAAGGTCTTGCCAAAAAGAAGTGATATTTGAAAAATAAAATTCCTAGTATCTACCGTTTAAATATAAGGGCCAAAGTAAAAAAAAATGCAATTTTTTGTGTAAAAGTGGGTCTAACTCCAAGGTCAAGGTTTTGGGTATCAAATGAGAGGTCATGTTACAAGAATTAAATGTATGAAGTATGAAAGCCTTAGTACTAACCCTTCGAAAATTTTGGTCAAGGTTGTATTTTTAAAGTAGGTCAAATTCAAAGGTCAAAGGGTCAAGGTTCTTGGTATGCAATGTTGCGTCTTTGTACAAGGATTACATATGTGAAGTATGAAAGCCCTACCACTTTCTGTTTAAAAGTTATAGCCAAGGTTAAAATTTTTTTAAGTAAAGAAATCAAGGTCAAAAGGTCAGGGTTGTTGGTATCCAATGAAAGGTCTTCTCACAAAAAATACACATGTCAAGTATAAACGCCCTGGTATCTACTGTTCAAAAGATATGGCCAAAGTAAAAGTTCAAAATTTTTGTGTAAAAGTTGGTTAAACTCCAAGGTCAAAATTGGTGGTACCCAAAGAAAGGTCTTGTCGCAAGGAATACAAATGTGAAATATGAATGCCATAGCTCCACTTAATCAAAATTGTTGGGCAAGGTTAAAGTTTTTGCGGACAAACAGACAAACAGAGAGACAGACAGACGGACACGACAAAAACTATATACCCCCGAAACTTCGTTTACGGGGGCATAAAAATACATCGGTGACTACGCGTTATATATATTTCTTCTAAATATTTCTTCATGTAAAAATAAAATACTAATTAATATTCTGTATTATGTAATTGAAACATGAAACCATTTTTAAGACGGTCAATAAAAAGATACAACTCATCTCCATGTCCCACATTGGGATTCTAAACCGTGACGTATGGATCAACTCCTTACTTCGCAACTCTAGAGCAGACGCTCGAAAACCGCTACTCCAAGCGGGCAACATAGATTTCATTTAATTGACAACTCAGAGGTCTCAATTAGGATCTCTGACAAAGAAAACTTTAAGTAGTATCCATATTTTGTACTTGGAAAGTTGTCTCTCTTATCAGAGGGTTGATACCCCTTAAGTCCTATATAAGTATGGTACCCTAATGTTACGACCCCCAGCAACTCTTTTAAAAATAAAGCCTTTAATGAGAGAGCATATCGAGAGATAGACTACATAAACGCCCTAAGTCCAGCTACTTAAAGGGAAGCTATAACTACCAACACTGTATAAAATCAAAGTACCGAAAGCCGAGCTTTGATGTGTAATATCCCTCTGATAAGAGAGATAACTTTCTGAAGACATTTTCCATGAAATTCAATGAAATGTCTTGCAGAATTTACAGATGTTGATTTCTATTTTCTATTGCAAATGTTGACTTCACCCGAGTATACCTGATTGACCGGACGTATTTCATAGCGGTCCGGATTTCTTTCTTTAATAGTGTTTTTAAAATTTCCAATTAAACATGTAACTAAGTTTGTAAATATATAGTGTTTAGTAGTTTAGTAGTAGTGCTAGTTGTTTTTTTTGTTTCTCTTTTCCTTTTGTTCTTATGACTTTTTAACTTTTTTCTTTGTCCTGAGGAAGGGACAGGGCGTCCCGAAAATTTGACAATTTTTATTGTTCGTGTCGGTGGTCATTTTTAGTGCTTTATATAAATTTCCATCCGTGACCTTGTATCTACTTGGTAGATCCGACATTTAGGATATACAGTGTTGTTGGTTTTTTTTTAGTCCTTTATAATTTATTATACAGAGAATGCATGTAAAGAATTACATATACGCTAAATAAAAATTTCTGCAAGCAGTGTTTCTATTATTATGCTATAGTAACGAAAAGTGTTTTACAATTAATTGTAATGTATCAGTCTAGATCTAGTCTATTTTTTTTTTTAGCTCAACTGTGCTATAAACCTATAAGCTCAAATGAGCTTTTCTCATTACCTCTTGTCTGGAATTTGTCTGTACATCTATCCGTGTGTAATTTATTTTTACGTTTTCATCACAGGTTTGAAGTTAATATTTTCTGTATAATATCACGACTCATATAGTGTAATAGCATTTAACACGAAAATATATAAAAAATCTTATTTCATCTAAAAGTTTCACTTCAAATTTTTGGATGGGTTTGACACATTTTTGCAATTTCACAATTTTTATATTTATTCTTATTCAATACTTTGGAAAAGTGGCAATCTTGTTGCGTTTTAATAAATGAATAGTATTCAAGCTCAAAAGTTCATTAAAACAATACTTTTCAAAAACTGAAAACCGGATATGGAGGGTTAAATTTTCAGCTGTCTATCAGCGTGTAGTGGTCTCTCAATATGAATGAGAAAGAAAAGAATGATGCACACTGCAAATAATACATTTGATATATAATATTACGTTCTTGACACTAGGGTTGTTTTGAGATAATATATGATGATTGGGCTTCGAATAGGTTAGTTTGCCCCATTCCCTCCTCAAGTTTATGTAAATCAATTTACATATACATGTAGTTAAATAAAAAAAAAACAACATGTAATTAATTTTATTCCTCTTGAATAGGTCAGTATGAACAAAACCTATGCCAGGCATCCAATATTTCCTGTCAGATGTGTTCCAGTCGCTTGCCTGATTGTATTGGTAACATTGATGGAGATCATGAGTTTCCAGACAAATTGTGGCAGAGGGATTATATTATTTGTTACAAGAATAGAACTATCAGCACCACATCATGTGAAAATGGCTCGTACTTTAATCCAAGAACAAAAAAATGTCAGACAACTGTAGAGAAAGGTTAGTGTGATACATGTTCATGTATCCAACACGACAACGCATGCATTTTTGGTACAACAAGTGAAGGGGGGAGGGCAATTACACAACGGAGGCGCAGCCGTGATATAGCCCTGGTAGAGGGGAACTCAAATCTTTGTACTAGTAACACCCTCAGTGGGATACCTTTTATGTTTCGTTATGCCGATACAAAAGTATAAAAAAAGATTGCTAATAACTGGAAAATAGCTTTTGGAACAGGGATAAGTTCATTACCATATTATAGCGAAACAAAAGTAAAACCTAGAGGGTAACGAATCACAGTAATCGAAAATTAGCTTCTGAAATAGAGATAAGCTCATTTGACTATCGCACAGAGATAAGTCAATTCACGATTCCTAAGGAATTAAATTACATTTAATTGAGCTGCATATTTGAAAATATGTTATTATGATAAATTTGTATGTAACTTAAACCTTGATGATCAAATAGGAAAGAAAAATAAAGCAGAAGAAATACTTTTATATACAATCCAATACACAGTTTTATATAAGAAATCATTATTGTACAGGACGACAATTATGTAATTTTGAGTCAGTAGAAGCTTATAAATTGTTCTTCCATCGCAAATATGAATAACAGAAGTTTTATCAATTTTATTTTTTCTGTCATTGAAATAGTTATTTACAATTTTGTAACAACAAATCCCCGACCACAGATGCAGCTCGTATTCTTTTAAAGATCTAATTACATGTACATGTAGCTCATGATCAAGTGAGCTTTTCGGATTACCTGTTGTCCGTCCGTCTGTAAACTTTTTTCATTTTCATCTTCTTTTCAAGAACCACCGGGCCAATTTTAACCAAACTTAATATAAAGCACCCCTGAATATGTGGAATATAATTTTTTTAATGAAGGGCCAAGCCCCCTTCCAAAGAGAAGTAATCAAGAAAGCTAGGACATAATAGTGTGATGTCATTAAAAATCTTTTTCTCAAGAACCACTAGGCCAGAAAAGCTGAAAATAATGTGGAAGTCTCCTGGGTAGTAAAGATTCTTAACTGTTCAAATCATGACCCCCGGGGTAGGGCGGGGCCACAATAGCTGTAGAACTGTATCCGCAAAAAAAAAATACTGACAGACCGGTATATCAATATATTTTTAGGAGAGCTGAAACTAGGGCCACAATAGGGAATTTAACTTTTACATTGAAAAGCTTAAAAAAATTAAAAACCTTTTCTCAAGAACCACTGAGGCAGAAAAGCTAAAACTTATGTGGATCCATCTTTGGAAAGTGTAAATTCTAAATTGATAAAATAATGACCCAATGGTAGTGCTGGTTCACAATAAGGAAAACTAGTTTTACATTTGAATGCATCTGAGAAATGTTTAAAGATAGGGGGAAATAAGTAGATGTATTATTGTCTTTTAGTGTAACCAGGATTTACCATCTGTGTCGGGACAGAGTACAATTTTCCTCAACACAGTAACGATTCAAATTAAATTTCTATTTTTAAGTCATTTGAGTGACTAAATACTACATGTATCTATTTTGGCACAAAGCATCTATAGGTGAAGGGTTACAAACAAAAATTGTGCATTTCATGATCCCTGTCCCATGAGCATGAGGGATGGGGCCAAAACCACAATAATAAATGTACATGTAATCTTTAAAGATTTTCTTTATTCCTGGGTATCAAGCAGTCAAATTGTTTGTATAATTGTAATCAGCATCGAGTCCTCTACCAAATTGTGAAATCCATGGCATCAGGGTCAGGGTTTCTAGTACTAGAGCTAGAGCAAAATGGATTATAAAGTTCGGGGATCAATATCTTTTTACTCATAGCTATTAGGACTATGATAAAAGGCAAAAATATGCTTAAAATATGCAAATCTACGGCAAAATGAACTTTAAATATTAATAATTTGAGCAGAAATATGAAAAAAATTACATTGAAAATGGAGATAGAACTTTCTATCGAATATTTTTGTGCATTCAAGTGAGAATTAAAAAGCTGATGGAGATAGAACTTTTATTTTTGAAGAAAACTTATGAAATGTTTTACTTGTTGAACACAAGATTAATGTGAAAATAGTAAGGGGCGTCTATTCAAGTCTAAGTGGGGGGGGGGGGGGG